>OY101443.1:60200016-60497516 GCA_956483585.1 Gymnocheta viridis | reverse complement strand
TACTTGAGCCAATACTTACATAAGTAAATGTGCGTACTTGTGTAGCATTTGCAGTGGTGTCAATTTTGTGGGCCCTTTATGTCTTTAATACTAAACCGATTCAAATAATATACAGTTGGGTCACTAAAGCTCAACAATTTTTACCATTTGGTAAAAGAATGAAGAATATCGGTTGGCAAACAAGGGATAAAAAGGGATCTAAAAATTTATCTTTGCCTATTTATATATAGATGGTTAATTTAGCTTAACAAAAATTAATGCGCCTACTTGACACCAAAAAAGCAGCAAACCTGCTATAAAAAATTAACAAAAACGCGCAATAGCAGAGTTTTAAAAGAATGAATTATGCTTTCCAACTTTCACCATCTGCCTTTCTACACTCTTCCTTTTCGAAACAAGTTAACACATTAAAATGATTGGTAGGCATTACTTCTTACTTGTCTTTATGTAAAAAAAAAATCAACACTTCCATTGTTTTTGGAAATATTCTTTTATGTCCAAATATTATTCTTGAATAAAATTGCTACGAACTTTGAAATAAAAGCCAATATAGTCAGCCAAAACTAATGAGCCGTTCAACCAAAAACATGCTCTAAAAAAAGTGTTTTATGCGCATAAAAAATGCTCTGAAAATAAATTAAAATTTTGCTCTAAAAATAACATTTGTTTACATACAAATTTAAAGTATTATTAATATTAAGAAACTAAAATAAACAAGTTAGATTAAGTTATGAAGTCATCAATAGAAAATCAGTCAATGAAATGATTCCGGATAAAGTTTCTTCGGACATTTTATTTTTAAAGATATTTTATGTGTTTTTACAACTTTGTCATTCTAAACTAAAATAATGAAAAATAGTTTTGTTACAATTTATTAATTTCATTCAAGGACGATTTTTAGGGGACTTGAAACCGAAAATTGCTTGGATAGAGCTTGCAAACAAAAAAAAACCCCGTAAAACATCTTTGGTACTTAAAATATCTGCCAAATAAAAGGTACTTTAACTTTGAATTACACTTATCGAGGTCTACTCGTTTTACATACATATTTTGTGTCGGTGAGTTCGTGTTGCATGTTACAACAAGTTTGTCAAGGCATGCTGCAACATGCAGTTGCGTTAATTGCAATACTTTGTTGAAGAATGCAGCAGCAAATGTTTGTTGATAAGGTTTGGTTCGTTGGTTTGAGGTGGTGGAAATTGTTGTTAAGCTATTTTCCGATTAGTTGAATTTTTCAAACGATCATCGTTAGACTGGACGGGGCCAATAGAAAAACAGTTTAATACATTCAAAACTAATTTACGCTCGATTACACTCGAAACATGGTTTTATTGTATTTGTTTTGTAAAGCGTTTTTAGTTTAAATTTGAAAAAAAAAACAATATTTAGAAATTTTTTTTAGATTAATTTAATGTTTTTTTTCTTGTAAATTTTATTTTGCGAAGCGAATTTTTATTTTTACAAGAAGCACTGCGGTCGAGTTTTAAATTCATACTAAACAACACGTTTTGTTAACAATTGTTTACAGCTGCAGGCTAAAATAAATGCTTATTTTCTTACTTTGTTAATGAAACACATACATTAATGAGATAAATAAAACAAAAAAGAAATAAAACACGAAAATTAATAAATAAAGCAGCCCTCCAGCTTGTTGGCTTGAAGTTAATTTAAAGTAAAAATAAAAAATAAAAACATAAAAAAATAAAAACATAAAAACATAAAAAAGTTATTTATTCATTCATTCATTTCGTTTTTCGAATTTCGTTATTAAATTGAAATTGTTTCAATTAGTTTTTGAAATGTTTTCAAGTTGAAATTAATACCAATTTGAGGCGTATAATTCGACTTGAAATATATTATTTTAAGTGTTAATGTGTTGTTAATCTCAAACAAATCTCGGTGTTAACCTTATACGATACATATAATGTCGATTTTGTATCTTAAATATTAAAGTGTGATAAAGTTTTGTTAAAAATTTGCATAGAAGGTTATTTTGTATTAAAGAGTTAAGCACCTCTTTGATAGACATTAATAATTTATCATTTTTTTTTCTTCTCAAAAAAGGTAAATTAATAAATGCGAGAGAATAGTATTTCTTTTAATTAACACATTTGCTTTATTTTATTTTATTTTATTTAAAACTGATATTGTTATTGCTATCTATTGTCATTTGAATTGAGTTTCGAATTATCTCGAATATATTTAATTTTTTTTTGTAATATTTCAAGTTTTTCTAAATATTCAAATAAGGTCGAGATACATATTCAAACTTTTGGGCAAATTTATAAAATTAATTTATTTGCTTTAAATTATTGTTCGATGTGGTAAAATTTTATATTTCTAAAATTTGTTTTACAATTTTGAATATATAAGGGATGATTTTTTAATAGCTTTCCGATTTGATTAAATTAAAATTAAAATTGAGAAAAATGTATGAAATCTTTATTTGAGTCAATAGAACGATCTATATAATTGAGTGTTTAAAGATGATTTCATGTAAATGTTGACCGTGGCTACGCCTCAAACGGGTCCAATTTCGCCATACTCCAACATATCAGCCGGCATCTTATGATTGAACTGTTCAATATTGGCTTTGAGTGCGTGTCAACCGTTGCGGGCTTGGTTCTAGAAAGATGAGCCTCAGCATCAGCTTTGTCAACATTTTATAACCAAAACGCGACATGCACCTTAACAGACATTCGTAACCAAAACGCGCTATTCCCAAACGCGCTAAGTTCAATTTTCAATATTTATTGAAACAAAATAATAACTATCTATAGTACACATTTGTTTTTAAATTCATTCAGGTACAAAAAGTAGATAATTACAACTCTATTTATTAACCACATGTAGGAAGCTTTAAACGACAGCAAAACTTAAAATATTCTTTTGGTGTATCATTAAAAAATTTAATGTTTTAAGCATTACATAAAATTATACGTGGTAAAGTTGAAAAGATTAAATCAATAGCTCAGTCTTGTTTTATTTAATATTAAACTTTTAGGTAGGGTTGGCTACCCACTGGATAACCCAAAAAACCCCAGTGGGTTTTATTGGGTATTTTATTTGAAAACACCCTCTATACAATTTTAAATGATTAAAGTATTTCTTCATCCGACGGAAATCCTTCAAAATTAAAACAATTCTAAATATTGTCATATACGTATTTACCCTTATTCCAGTTGTCAACATCGACGTCACTGACAGTCTATTTCTGTTCTCTAAGGTCTAGAAAATAACATGAGCCTGTCAATAGTAGTCAGTAGTTTTCGCCAACGGTTAGACAAGTGCTTGATTATTTGGCATTGTAGTGACGTGACGTCGATGTTGACAACTGGAATAAGGGTGATTATTTCTGACTCAAAATGCAAACTTATGCAAGAGTTTTTCTCAATAAAAAATATATAATAAATGTATAGACTAGATATACTTAAGGTACAGTCACACTTGCCAAATATTTGACGCAAAAAAAGTGGCCAACAGACAAGCTACATTTGCATTTTCTTTCATTCTAATATTTTTTTAAATATGGCCTCGCATTTATTAAAAATAACATAAAGATTGCATTTTGCGGTATAATTGATTTTATTTTGTGATATAAAAACCAAGTTAAATCACACTAACCCTAAGCAAAAGTAGTGGTTATGTTTTTTTGGGCAAATGTTTGAAAGGTGTGACCGTACCTTTAATTTAATATAAATCCAGTAAAGCCCAATAATGGGTGGGTTTTTTTTAATTAAAAATCCCGGGCTTTTGCCAACACTGATTTTAGGGCCTCATTCATTATAAATTATCAAATGTTTATTAAAGGTTTATGATACAGTTTTACATACAAAATTTGTTTCATAAACCAATTATACACTTTTGATAAGTATTATAAATAAGGGGGTTAATATTTTCATTGATTAAAAGCATCAATAAAGAACTTTTAAATATTATAAAAATAATAATAAAAAAAAATTCATTTACACTGTCTTGTCCACTTTCTGGCCGCAAAACCGATTGTATGTAATACTTTGAATTATTATAGAATTCATTTGAATTTATTAACTACTAAAAACGTGCCAATTCAGCGCGTTTTCTATTAAACGCGCTAAGACGAAACACAACGCGTTTGGCACAGTTAAAACGAGCTAAATCTAGTGCGAATCGCGCTAAATTGGCGAGGCCCACATAAAATAGTCTAAAAGCATTATATCGCAAGATAAAGGCGGCCAATTGATCAGCCCCAAATCTGACCTGAAACTGATTACCAAATTCTCCTCCCAATTGGGCCATTGTTTCGCGTGCTGTGAGGCATGTGGCACCGTCTTGTAGAAACCGCATGTCAGCCAAATATAATTCTTCCATTTTGACCAATTTTTTGGTGTATTTTTCTGGATGTTTTGGGAGTTCTTGCAATGCTTCAGGCTGCTCTTCACACCAAATACGGCAATTTTGCTTGTTCACGTCCAGAAATGATCTTCGTCGCTGAACAGAATTTTCTGTTTGCACTTTTTTAACCGGTTCATGGTCAAATTATAGACCAAACTGAACATGTTTAACAGTAAAATGTTACACGAAAACAGCTGAGCTGCCAAAAACAGTGTTGCCAAAAAGAAAGTTGCTAAAAAATCACCCTTTTCTTCTTCAGCTATTAAACATTTTACAGTTTTGCACAACAATTGTTTTTAGAACCATGCTCTGTATCGAACCTTCTGAATGAGGGGTTAGCAAAAAAAGCCGTAACAATAAAATCACCCGACACTTTTACCATTAAAGCAATCATGTATAGTTCTTTTCGTGTGATGTAATTTTTTTAAATTGAAATTTTTGTGTAAACAATTTCAAAGCATGCTTTGGCGATGTTGATTTAAATTTAATTTGCCTCTCATCAACGTTGTCAGCAAATAAAAGTTCGAGAATGCTAAATAGGTAAACAAAATAGAATACAAACATGTTCAGTAGTAGAAAAACTAAATAATAAATTAAATTTCATTGTTATTTATTGCATGATTAGTATTCTGTTAAGAGTTATAGCTTTTAAATCTTATTAACTTTTTCGTTTATTTGTCTCTATTGCGGTTGGACCAGACAATAAAGGTTTTAGTTCACTATGATCTGTTTATGATTTCAAACACAACTGATTATTCGTTTTTCAAAAATATGAATTAATTATATTAATATTCAGCCTGCTCAGAAAACAGATGAATTTAATTAAAAATATTTTTTATTAAAATCATTTTATGCATCTGTAAATTTTTTTGCGCAAGATAAAGAATTAAATATAAGAAAATATGTTTATGATATAATCGCAAACGAAAAGCTTTTTGTTTACAAATTTATGCCACTGATGCGGCTTATATTATGTAATATTTTGACATCAAAACGGGTAGAATGGTGCATTAAACGAGGTATTGCGTGCCATCGACAATGCGATATCCATAAAACTATAATTTCTTAGGAGTTTTTGATGAATGTAAGATCAGTTCATTTTATAAGAATGTTTAAAAGTTTATTTTTTATCTCCAACTTATCTCCCAAGATCATAGAATAGTTGTGCATATGGCTAAGCAAAATGTGTAGTTCTAACCGAGCCTCCTCCAGACACCTCTACTCTATTTTATTCAGGATTTCCACGTTGTATATTTTGTAAGTAAGAATTTAAGTATCTAATTAATTTCTAACTATTTTTCATTTGAAAGAAAGCTCAAATTCGCAAACGTAATTCGTGTTATCGTGAAATTTCTCTTAAATGCCGAAATAATAAAATTTATAAAATCTGTGTGTTAAACTATTCTTCTACTGCAATTCGGAATTTTGCCAGTTAATTCAAAAATAAATATTCTCACTATGGTTGCGTTCGTAAGATGTAACTGTTGCGTAACCGTTGCGTGTTTATCTTGGAAACGCAGAGTTGAGTAATTCCACTCCACACAACAGTTAAGTATTTGCTGCTATTTTTTCCATCATAATTTTTTTTCGCTACATTTAGTCAACATCTGTGCTTAGCTCCGCAGATGATCAAGAGAGTTTTGCTTTTATATTCTAATGCGACGCCGTTTTGTTAGATGGCGACTGCAAATTAATTTGTTAAATTTTGCATAAAAAATGCGATAAAGTAACGAAAATAAAGAAATAAAATTAAAATACTAATTTCATTAAATATACATACGTCGGTTTGTTATGGTGTCTATTTATATTAACTAGTGTATCCAGCGGCCGACAACGAATCGCCCGCATTCTAGTAATTAAATATTAAGCATTTTCATAAATATATACGATAAAGTACAAAAGCAAAAAACATTCTAAATAAACAACTTAAAACTGTCTTACTTATCTCTCTCTTATTATAAAATACATATAGGAAAAACTCTGTCTCATTTCTACACAAAGCAAATTTGACAAACATACACACACATTCTGTATGTGTAATAAGTGTGCATGTATTGTTAGGAACTTCAAACGCTTATAGCTCCCAAAATACCCCTGCAGGAAATGTCAATAATGAAACTGTACTGACTTACTATTGACACAGTCAGCAGTACTAGTGAACTATAATACCCCAGACAATGCTATTTACTACAGATATTTAACGTGTGCGTGTTATTGAAATTCCACTACTGACATCGGTACTATTGACTAGGTAGTTCTTTTGGGACCATATGTAGACATTGGAACCAGTGATTCACTAGTACGTTTTAGTAATTCTAGTCTACAATTTGGGTACTGTTCTGAATTAGATGTCAATATTAAAAATGTAAATTTTATTAACTTTTGGAGTTCAATTAAAAAAATGACATAGCAGTCATTTGAAATATATAGGTACTAAAAATAAGGTACTAATTCATTTCAGTCCTTTTAAAGTTCTCTTATATTGACAATGACGCCAAATAGTCACCAAAATTGTAGACAGAAGTGGTGACTTGGGGACACATGCACCCAGGTTTCCTTCAGGGATTAAACCGCTTTAAATAAAATTAAAATTGTGCACATCTATCTTAAATCCCCATTAAATACGTATAAATCTTTCCGAAATCGGTTCAGTATTACAGCTGTAAAAGGGATCTCAATAAACGTGTTTGCCTATTAATAATATAGTTTACATAATTAGTTCAATATAATGTTTAAAGATTTTTTGAACACAGTGCCGGCTTAGCGTTGAATTATAAATACTGTCGGCGCAGGTTTAACATTTTATTGGAGTATTTTGCTGTGCATTTTTATGTTGTGAATATTAAAATTGTGGTGCAGATTTTAAAATAAAAATGGAAAATTCCTGACAAGAAAAACTCCATTGTGAATTCTGTTTTGTCCATAATTTTTTGTATAAGCCAAACTAATTAATTTAGCAATTTTAAGTAATTTCTGTGGCATCACTTTTATTATTTTTTCAAATTGTTTACATTAATCAGCTGTTCATTATCCAACTATTCATCAAGCCGTTTCTAAGACGTGGATAACTGTTAGGCTCCACAGTTGACAACAACTTCACAACAGTTGAGTTCAACAGCGACGTCTTATCAACGCGACCATTTTCATAGCACAAAAGCTTTGCTGTTTTTGCTGGTTCTCTGCTCTAAATGTAATTTGAAAAAACAATGGGCCTTATTACGATTGTCGAATTTTTGCCTTCGACTTTGACTAGTTGTACCAGATTAAAGAAATACACACTGTCGAAGTCGACAACTGCGTACATACATATCGTGGCCCTTTATCGTGACAAAACAAAAATGTTTCAGAAAAAAATTTCGATTTATTATTTATTACGATCCCTTAGTGCAAAACTATCGTAAGCTTTAAAGCATATATCATTTGAAAGCATTTTTTCCGGATTGATTATTTGTCAAGTTATATGTTAAAAAAAGTTTAAGTAAATAAATATTTTGATGCACTTTTCGTAAGTGACTTATCATTTACGCTTACGATAAAAAAATTTTACTAATGCACAAGCTCATATATTTTTCGCTCACATTTATGTACGCGTGAATGAAAAAATTTGTCACAACGAAAACTCACACTCACGAAATACTTACGAAGAAAAAACTATTAAATATTAAAAAATAAAAAATTGTATGAAAAAAATTAGAATTAAGCAAAAAAATATCACGAAACAATCACGCCAAAAATCAACCCACATACACTCGCGCAAAATTTTTTTTTAACGTAATTGAAACAAAAAACATCATGATAATGTGTGATCGCGCATGATTCCCGCTAAGCACGTGAGCGATGCCCATATCTACTACAAATATATTCTGAATGTATTCATTTCAATAGTTTGTTTTAGTGATCTAAACACAAGAAATATATGACTTTAACGCTTCAATTGCTTTTTTTTCATCTTTGTTACAAAAAAAAAAAGAAGGAACATGAATTATGATTAATTTTTTTTAAGCACATCATTTCACATTTGACGGCAATAAAACACGAAATAAATGAAATTAATTTTTTGTTTTTACAATTTCAACGAATTGTTTATTCATAAATTTTTTCTTTAATTATTGATAAGAAATATTGAACTTCTTTGTATCCAATAGTAAGTTTTTAATATTAAAATTACAAGTAGTACTCTTATTTCCAGTGAACACAAAAGAATTTAAACCAAATTAATAATAATTGATATTATTTTATTTTTTGTAATATTTCTTAACAAACATCTACACAAGCAGAGTAAACAAAAGTTTCATATACATATTTTTGAGGAGTTTTTTTTAATAAAAATATTACTACGTGTTCTTTCGTCGAATTCTTTATAGTTTTATTATTTTGTTTTTAATATATTTTCTTATTTGTTTTGCTATATAAATACCCATATAAGTAGACATTAAAATACATACCCTGGTCAATGCATTCGAAGTTCATCCGGACTTTTTAAAATAGAATAAATCTTGTGAAATTTTCACTTTGATTCAATTGTGAAAACTTTACATTTTTACAAAAAAGAGAAGTTACTTATAGTTACTCGTACTTACATACAAAAATTTTGTGGCCATTGAATTTTTTTTGCCATCATAAGGGGTGATTTTTTAAGAGATTTCGGATTTGATTAAAAAAAATACATAAAATTTAGAGAATGTATCATTTGAGTCGATAGAACGATCTATATAATTCAATGTTTACGTCTCAAATGGTTCATAGGCTTTCTACAATTCTAGCATACTCTCTCCAACATATCGGCCGGTGTCTCACGAATAAATTCTTATATATTTTGGCATCCAATGTGTCAACCGCTGCGGGCTTACCCTTAGAGACTTGAACCTCAACATAGCCCCATATAAAATAGTCTAAAAGCGTTAAATCGCATGATCTAGGCGGCAAATTGACCGAGTCCAAACGTGAAATAAACTGTTCACATCGAACTTACTTCTAAATTGGGTCATTTTTTCGCGTGCTGTATGGCAAGTGGCACCGCCTTGTTGAAACCACATGTCAGCTCTTCGAATTTGGGCAAAAAAAAATTTGTAATGATCGCACGGTCCTGCTGTTCATCAACAACACTGGCGGATACAGCTGCGATATATTCTCTGTCCGCACTCTACGTATGAGTGTTTGCGGTTTAATGTCCAATAATGTAAATTTTTTCACAAGATTCCGAATAGCCGCCTCAGAAGGTCTGACCATAAAGTAGAAGAAATCCACGATGCACTTTCTTAACCGAGCATGAATTTTGATAATTTTAAGTCGATTCGTGTTTAAATTATAGACCAAACTTAACATGTTTAACAGTAAAATGTTACACGAAAACAGCTGAGCTGCCAAAAACAGCTGAGCTGCCAAAAACAGCTGAGCTGCCAAAAACAATGTTGCCAAAAAGAAAGTTGCTAAAAAAGCACCCTTTTCTTCGAACTTTTGCAAATTTTAGGATCGAAATTAATTATAAAATTGCAACGTTGCATGAATTTAATTAACTAAGAAAAATAAAAATGTAGCATTTTCCAAAAGCAGCAAAAGTTCTATAACTTTATAACACAAGCACGAGCAATCCAAATGTTTTTTAAGTCCATTTCAGCCCCCCGAAAAGCAACAGAATGTCGTGGCGCAGTGGAAAAAACCAGCAATACTACATATGCTGGTGAAGTGAGATCCTTTTGTGTCTTCTAAGGCCAATCAATCAAGTTTCGACAAGAACTGTGCGCTTACATATATGAGAGCCTAAAATCCGGAAGCATTTCAAACAAAACAAATGTTTTAAACACATGTTAAAATGTGCTTGTGCAAGGATCTATACCAGATGGGCCATTTTTTATTACTTATTTACAAGAATTTCGTGTATTATGCGAAAGAATTTCGTACAGTGTATGTTAGATTTAATTTATATTGTTATGTTTTGACCTTTTCGAAAACATTTACTTGTTCGGGCTCTTTTAATTTGTCCAAAATAAAATAAGAACACTTTTTTATTTACTTTATGACACATATATATTATTAATAAGCAAATACGTTTTTTTAGATCACTTTCATGGCCGTAATACTGAACCGATTTCGGAAAGATTTATATGGTTTTAAGCAGGTTTTTGCATTGATGTGCACAATCTTAATTTTATTTTATATAATTTTATTTTATATATAGGCAAAGACATATTTTTGGATTCCTTTTTCTCCTTTGTTTGCCAACCGATTTTCTTCATTATTTTACCAAATGGTAGACATTATTGAGCTTTAGTGACCCGACTTTATATTATTTAAATCGGTTCAGTATTAAGGAAATGAAGGGCTCTTAAAGTTGACACCACTACAAATGCTAAAAATACACACGTTCATTCATTTGTGCAAGTATTGGTTCGAGTAAAAACATAGGTAAATCAATAACAGTGTTTGTGTGAAGTTGAAAACAAAAAAAGAAATCAGAATTGAAAGATATGAGAATTAAATACTGATGTACAGGTTCATTACGTATGGATGTGTTAGCTTCAACCAAAAACTTAACCAAATAAATGTACGTGTTTGTATGCAATTTTATTTTGTTTATTATTTTTCTACGGGGAAGGGAATAAATTGGCGGTCGAATTTCGACCAATAGGCGTACTCTAGTTTTATTAAAATCGGTTCCATATTTAGGGAGCTATAATGGTTTAAAGTTGCTACTAACACTTGCACATTTATTACACATGCATGTACCCGTATCAGCTTCAACTTGAAAAATAAACAAAGTGTGCATGTGTGTTTGTCCAATTTGCTTTTGCATAGAAATGAGAGTTTTAAGTTGTTTATTTAGAATGTTTTTTGTGTTTGTATTTTATCGTGTGTATATTTTATGTATTTATGTAAATGCTTAATATTAATTTCTAGAAAGCGGTCGATTGAGTCGACCGCTGGATACACTAGTTTAAAATAAATACACGACATTCAGCATGCTGTGGCTTTGACAAGACTGTTATGAAGCATCGGCTTTTTATACGTGTTGCTCTATTATGTTTAAGTTTCTCGATCGTAGTAGGAAAGCCTTTACCATAGTAATAAGAATGCTTGTGTTATCCTGTATTGTTTGTATGTGAATCAGGGATGCAAAAGTTGCTACAATTGTTTTTTAGCACTATTTGAAAGTAAAAAGTACAATTTAGCACTATTTCATAATTTTCCTAGTTTTATTTCATTACACGAAAGTATTTTAAATCATTATCCCATTTTTTATATGGCAATTCCATGTTAACCATTCGTTGTGAATTGTGTTATACCCAAGGCGGATTTATACAGATGGTGGCGATTTTACGATAGGTACAAAATTACAATAACAACTGTCATATGCAAATTTTGACATACGAGTCTCTAATTTGTGGAAAAAATAAATACGACTTGTTTTAGACGAAGGTATCAGATATGAAAAATGAACTAAATGAACCGATGTTTACTGATGTTTCAAGAATTGCTAGAGGAATATTATCCATCCCACATTCTTCTGCAAATTTGGAAAGATTTATTTTCTTTTCAAAAATTTAACAAAAACAAAAGAGGGGACAGGTTGTTCATTTCGACCGTCTCTATACAATACAAATAAAGGATTTGCTGAAGTCATTTGCTACAATTTAGATTTGACTAAGAGTTTGTTAGCAAGAAATATATCATAAAGTGTAATTTTATATTCAGATCTCAACAACCGATAGTCTTTTGTGTACCTTTTGGAATTAAGCATTAAATTTGATTGTTAACTTTGTCTACATAATATCACAAACTACTAACAGACATGTAAAAAATTACATTTGCAAATGGTCCAAATCAGCTAAATCGCTGGTCGTTGAAGAAAGCGACAACTATAATGTACAAAATGCTAAGAATAAAGGGATGTAAACAAAAAAATAATACAAAATTTATATACGAAAAATGCTTATATATTCCAAAAATGATATTTTTAATTTTTACTGAACTAAGAAGTCATTGATAAATGTATACTGCGGTTGGTCTGTTGCTATGGTTGGTCTTTTATCTTATTTAATACAAAATATTTCACACTTTTCAAATGTACGCGAAAAATTATATCAAAGAGAATGCAAATAACTTTTAATTTCTTTTTCGTTATTTGTGCGTATAGAGTGAGTCGCAAATAGCGCATATATACGAGTAGTTCTCCCGTTCTATCACCTCTCTATCGTTTTTAGTTAATTGTTAACAAAAAAATATTACAAAAATAGAAAGTACAATCGGTCCGAAAAAATGTCCATTTTTCTTAAAAATTAGTACAATTTGAAAATTTAATTTTGTATCCCTGATGTGAATGCAAATCGCGCAATGTGACATGCGACATCTAGATGGCAGTAGCACTTTTATAATGGAGATTTTGAATAACAAATTTTGTAATTAATTGACGGCGCTATAGTTTACAGTTGCTATCAATAGTTGCCATCCAAATTTTTCGAACAATCTTCAAAATTCTTATTGCTGTTTATAAAAATTTCTTAAATGTTCTATTTCCATTATTTTGAATTTTGGTGCTACCAATATTGCACACACGGTTGATTAAACTGTGCATCCCTGTATTTTTATGTTCGTGAATCTACATATGAATATTATAATATGTTGAACGTTTTTTTTTTTCAGTGTAGAAAAAAGAAATATTTGTTAATTCTGCTAATAAAAGCTTACATTTTAAATTAAAATTTATGGATCTTTTTCAAATTCTTTTTTGAACGATTTTACTTTTTCTGTGCTTAACATTTTTTTCTCCAGTACCTGGCAAAAGTGTTTAAAACGAGCAAAAAAAGATAAAAAAGGCAAGTGGGGGTTGCAAAATGTTTATGATGCTTCGAAGTGTATTGTGGTTATGTGACACTGTGAGCACAATGAAATCGGCGATGACGATCTTACACAAATGTCTGACATTGCAGTTGGATGCCAGAAAGGTGCCGTGCTTAGTTATTAAAAAAACCCATAATATGTGCGCTCCACTGATCCTACCCACCTGCCGCCCCCTTTAAAATCGCCAAAAACAAATAACAACTCCAATTACCAATTGTGCAATTTATTATATTGAAAAAGTCAAATTTAATTTGATTCAACTATTTCATTAACAAATCTGTCACTTTGATCCAATAATCAAATCTATACTTATTTCTTCTTATTATATTTTTTGCTCCCATTTTCGACATTTTTAAAAGCCCTGTCACATTTGATTTAATCAGTGATGTGTGGTACCACGTATCGCTTTAAAAGCCAATTTTAATTTGCTACCAAAAATTTAATAAAAAAGGTATGTAATAATTTTAGTTTTTTTTTGTTGCATTTTTTATGGGCAAAAATAAAATTGACTGAAGAAATATATAAAACTTCAAGTCAGGCGATAAGTTAAACAAACGTTTTCTGAACGTTTTTCTTAACAATTATTGCACAGGTGGGTGGATTTATTGTTGACACCGTTAAAGGCTTCTGGTCGTAAAGAGTGACTGTCGGACTGACTGAACAAAATGAATGCAACAGAATGTTGTGTTAAAGCAAAAATCAAGTGAAGAAAAAGAAGAAAAAAAAAACAACAACAAACTAACAACACCATCTATAGACAAAAAATACACTTGGGTTCTTAATTTAATGATCTTGCAAAGATAATAAACTGAAATTTTTGACATTTTTAAAAGCTCTCATGCACTTTAAATGCAATTGGGTTCTAGGTGCGTGTGTGTATGTGTGAATGTGTATGTGTGTGTGTTTGCCTAAAATAAACTCAAGAATTTAAACTGTCTATACTGGAGCTGGGAGAGTGAATTTATATGGACAAGAGAAATACATAAATTTGCCCGCAAACGTTTGAATGACGTACCGACAGTCAAATGAAATTTATATATTAAAAAAAAACATTGTTGTTGTTGTTTAAAGAAAATTTATGACGCCGGCTGGTTTCTTTTTTAGTTTTTCCTAAAAATTCATACCGGCCTGCTTGTCTAACCGTGCGATCGGCCATTTGGCTGGCTGGCTGACTGCTTTGGCTGGCTGGATCACTGAGACTGACTGACTGACTGACTGACTGGGTGAGTGAGTCTTTCCTTTGTGGTTTTAATATTAATGTTGTTGATTAAGGCTGGTGATTAAAATGACATTTGTAAAATATTGTAATGGCTTCATTATGGTAACAAATCAAACCCACTAGATTTTTTCCATTAAACAAACAACATAAACCATTGAAACCAACCAAAAATTAAATGAAAAAGTTTTTTAAAAGGATACTTTAGTTCAAGTGGGGGCATAAATCAAAGAAAAGATGTACTTTATTTGTCGTATATTTTTTTAAATTAATAAATATAATAAACTTATTCAATTACTAAATTGGTGAACTCAAATAAATGTTTTACTGATATAATCAAAGCAATTACGTGCTGCAGTTCGCAAATATTTCATTGAAAAAGAAAACATATTTTTTTATTAAAAGAATTACTATTTATTAAACAGAACAATTGAAAACTGTAAAAATTTTATGTGGAGAAAATTTCGTTTTTCGCTGTTCTGGATTGGAGTTGAACTCAGGCATTTCAATTGAATACATACTTAAGCCACAACATTCTTAAATGATCAGTAATTTCAAGAAAGAGGAGGAGCTATCCCTCGATGATTTTTGGCTGCAATTTTTTATGTATTAAAAACTTCTGGTTCCACTGAATTGTGTCGATTTGATGTTTTCAATTTTTATTTCAATAGCGCTGCAGTCACACCATCAAATTATTTCAATACATATTTAGGATTTTTACACATACTGCTTGCCAAAATTCACAAAAACTTAAAGCTGTGACGTAGGCTGTACGCAAATTTAAAGCAAATTTCTTAGCAAGATGCCATAAATTTGCAATTTGGATGAAAAAAAAACTGCAATCAGATGTTTTCTTGACTGTAATTTGCAACACTCTATTGAATGAAAATTTTGTAAGCAAATTCTCGTAAAATTTTTAAAGTGTGATTGTTGGTGTATTGGTAAAAAAGTGAGAGAGAATTAAAAATTTGAATGAAAATTTGATCTTGTGACTACCAAGTAAGACAATAAAATGATATCGGGAAAGTGGTCGCCGCAAAATAATATTTCTAATAATCGATTATGTAATAAATGCTTAAAAAGTTTTGAAAAGCATTTAACGGCATAAAAATTTCAAAACGACATTAAGTGAAGTTTACTACTGTCCTTTTCCTATGCACGGCAGTATAAGTTTTTGGTAAATCATTAGGGTTCGACCAAATATAATTCTTTGGACTGAACTCGAACATCGAACTCGCAACTGAACTTTTCTTCATTGAATAGAAACAATTTTAATTTTGGTGTTTTTTTCTATTTAATAAAAACAATTTTAACACACATAATAATCTTTTATTTTGACAACGTTGTAATATTTGTAATTTAATATTTGATAGGATTTAATTTTTGCCTATTATAGATGATATCGTCGTCATATGATTTCAAAAAAGCTCTAAGTTACAAAAAAATCAAAATCGTATTCTTGATTGATTACTATCCACCCTGGAAAATTTTACATATTGTCATATGAATTCATAAAAGCGCTAAGTTTCATTTACAGGACAAGCAAAAAACTCTGTAATATGAAAAGTTAGCTAACATTTAAAAAAAAATTTTCGGTTTAAGCTTATTTCTTATCAAGAATTATTACAATTTAAATATGTAAAAATTTTTGATATGGTGCATCATAATCAATGAAGAAGTCGATTTTAAGTTTTTTGTAACTCAGGGCTTTTTTGAAATCATATGACGATATTAAAATTGTGTTAATTCCTGAATAAGAAATAAGCTTAGACCGAAAAAAACTTAAAAAAATGTTGGTTAACTATTCATATTAGAGAGTTTTTTGCTTGGCCTCTAAAATTTGTTCAATGTAACGTAGTCTGTGTTTAGACACGTCATGTCTTATTGCCAAGATTGATACTTTGAGAGCGGCGAGGGGAGAAGAAACGAGTACACACATGCATGTACTGTCACTACGTTTTGCTTTCTCATTCGTAATTTTAAGCATGAAGGTATTTGCAAGTAAATGTCGTCAACATGACATGACTTGTGTGAACAACAATGAAAGTTCAAAGAAGAAAAAGTAAGAATCATGACGCGTCTAAACACAGACTAACTTTCAAGACCTGTTGCTGCATTTCCCCATGTTAAAATAGTGCGTCCCCCATACAATAATCAAAAATCAAAAGGCCTCTACCACAATTTGTTTCATGCTTGAGTCATATGTATTTTCTTTTATTTCATGCCACTCCGAAGCGGCTCATTATTGGTGAGAACAAATGAATAAAAATCTCTTTACATGCATAAATATCTGTAGTGTTCATATTTTGTTGTTACTAATGGCTTCATGGTCACAAATTTATAAAATTCTTCCCTAAAAAGAAACATTACACATGTACATGCTTAATGGACAATCAGACAAATATCCCAGCGAAAACTGTAGGACTTTTTTTAATGGGAAATTTTTTAATATATTACAAAGTAATGAGTACAAAAATTAGTTGTTGTTAATGAACAAAATTCATATCATTATCTGATCAGTTTCTTGTTATTAATAAAATAAGTCAACAAAACATTTTGTGTTAACAAGTGTTTGTACATGAAAACAAGTTTTTAGGGCGCTTGAAATAAAAATCGGCAGCTGCTCAGTGAGTATCGAGAGCATTTCTCTTCCGATGTGAAAGAGCATGGGTTAACACGAGTATATGAAAAATGTGCTCAAAAAAATTATATTAAATTAAATACATAGTCCGAGTTTAGACAGAAGAACATTTGGAAGAAAAACATTTGGAATTCTTTTTTATTTTTTCATTCGGGTTCACACGGACGAACTTGTGTTCGGCAACATTGCATTATTATTTGCAAAATGCAAAGTAAATATCAACAAAGAAAATGTAACAAAGCGTGTCGCCGATTACTTCCCCACCAAACTAAATCTTTTGCTGGGATATAATAGATTAACTAGATCGAATACAGAAATGGCCAGTAATAATAAACTTATTTCTTGATTATATTGAATAGAATAAGACATATTTTCATTATCTACTGATAATAATTTTCGAGTACCGCTTTAGTCATTAAGAAAGTTTATGGATATGAGTTCCAAGTGATTGATGTGTTTTTACTACTTTATCAAAACAAAACAATCAAAACTTTTATTTGACTTGGTTACGCCTTAAGAACGGATTTCTTTGAATCTTAAGCATTTTCTCGGGTTGTGTTGATTTTCATACAAATATTGCTCATCCCTGAAGTAGTCCAGCAAAAACTTATTAATGACATCTACTAACAGCACAAACTGCACATCTCATCTGCATTAGGCTCCGAAGGCAACTGAGACGAACGACGAATTTCGCCCAACACTGCAAACGTCGGTGAGAAAATTCACTTCCAAATTAGTCTTATGAAGCACAATAACGACGATAAAAGAATAGTTGTTTTAATTGATACAAACAAGCTCTCAAGTAAATTTAAAAGGCTCTAATTTAACATCACTAACTAATTTCGGATTACAATACGCAAAAATTGAATTGTTGCGAAAGTATTTTAAATAAAACATGCCATTAAGATACCTTCTGCAGGGCTATACTCCATAGCATAAGTTTATCCAGTGATTTGATGTTCCATGGTGGGTGTTACGAGGGCGGATTGATATTGAAGCTACCTAGCGCTAGAAATTGCGATCTGTCAAACGTCAACTGTTAAAATTTCACCGAAATTCATCGATTAGTTTATTTGTTGTAGTCGTTTGAAGTAAGCAACCTTTGTGTTTCTTGAAAAAATGGAAAAAAGTGAATTTCGTGCAGTGATGAAACACTATTATTTGAAACGGAAAACGGCGAAAGAGACAAAAGAAATAACATTACGGTGAGTCTGCTCCGTCAGATTACATGGTAAAAAATTCGATTGCTGAATTTAAATGCGGCCGAACAAGCACTGCAACAATACCATCAACAGGAAGGGCAAAAGAGGTGGTTACTGAAGAAAATATCAAGAAAATCTTCGATATCGTTATGAATGGTCGCCGAGTCAAGTTACGTGAGATTGTTGAAATGGTAAACATATATGAACGTGTGTTCAACATTTTGCATGAAAATTTGCATATGAAAAAGCTATCAGCAAGATAGGTGCCGCGTGTGCTCTCAATTGACCATAAACGTAAATGTGTCACTTGTGCAGTCTCAATGGCAAAGCTCTATTAATTGGGCTACGAATCGGTACCTCATCCGCCATATTCTCCGGATTAAGCCCCTAGTGACTACTACAACAACAAAACAAACAAAGTTCAAAGAAGAATCATGTAAATAAGACATGACGTGTCTAAACACAGACTTAAGCTAGGTACTCTGTTCATCATTTCGTGCGAACAGCTGTCAAAAGTCCATATAAAAAAAATTCATGCGAAATAATTGCAAAATAAGATGGCCGAATTTGTACTCTGTTCATCTTGTGGAAACATACGAAATGTTTCTGGCAGCATGATTTTTTCAAACACAACATGTTTCTGGGAACATATTTTCCAACTGCGAAATAATGTAAGCACCACTTATTTCGTGCGAAATTGCAAACAACAGCTGAAGATATTTCTTGGCGTTGTGGTTTTAATTTTAAGTTTGCTGCACAGAAATAATTAAAATAATGGAAAATAATGTAAATATAATATAAAATGAAGGTGGGTGCTTTTTGCAGAACGTGTGTCTTCAACAAGCTCCTCCGCAGCTGCTGCGAGATGTATTAATTGATACATTGCAGTACAAACTCCTAAAATTACTTTGTTGTCCATTTGCTTTAATTTTTTTTAATAAACACATTTCTTTTGTTTTTATAAGAAAAACAATGTTGTTCAGTTCATTTCAAGGCAATAAAACCGATAAATTTGTTATAAATCGTGGTATTGTCATCACTGATCAGTTGTCAAAATTTTCAAACGAAATAATCAATGTTGCTCAACATTTTTCGCAAATTCTAAAAGAGTACTAAGCCTTATGCTGGATACACACATTGCAACGTGTTTATGCAACCAGGCTTGTTTCATTGTAGGTTGCCAAGTCTGTAGTCGTGTTTATGGTTTCATTTCATGTTGCATTCGAGGTTTCATAAACATGACAATATTTTCATATTTTCTGGTTGCATTGATATTGGTTGAATAGTGTGTAGTCTTGTTTATTCTTTTTACTGGTTTAGTTCATTGAAAACCAGCAACGTGTGCATATGTTTGTTTTTTTTTGTCAACCACGGAAAAATAAATGAGGTTCGCAATTTTGTTGTTTATCATGTCTAATAATTTAAGGAAAGTTTTTTCATCTATTCGTACATAATTTCTGTAATCTTTTTGTTCATTTTCTTTTAACTTTTTCAACAGTCTCATTTGAAAACTCTTCTTTTTTTTAAATACCATTTTTTACCATATAATTTTTTTTTTGGTTGTACCTCATTTTCCTCCTCTTCATAAAATAATTCATCAATAATAATAATTACCGCTGTTTCACTTACGTAGCTCACTATGTTTATTGCGCGATGTTCAATGCGAATACAAAATACAGAAATGATGTTGCGTTCATGGTTTCATTCTTGGTTGTAGTGTCTGTATCAAAATATGAAACATGAATGATAAACGTGTTGCATAAATACGTTGCACTGTCTGTAGCCAGCATTAGGGCTATAATGAATTCATATGTCGATATACAAACATGTACATAAAATTACTACAAAGTTCGGAGTTCGAGGAAAACTTTACCGAACGTCGAACATCACCGAACCCGAACATTCGTTCGGGCTCTGCTAGTCATGTAAGGAGCACTAAGAATTTTAAATAAACTAATAAAAAATTAAGGAGTAAATAAACTTCGTTCATTAAAAAATTTTTTTATTCTTCCTTTTTTTTAAATTAGTTTTAAATATTTTTAAATTAAGAATTTTTGATTAAAGTTATTTTTATTTAGAAATTTATAATGCAACATTTTAATCATTGATGATCATTAATGCACAAATTATTACCAAATCCCACCCTACCTCAGATCTTCTTGCTTCATAACAGCAATTAACAATTTTTAAGTATTCATATCATTGTTAATGAAGATGGCCCGATCGGATGCCATATTTTTATACATTAAATTCAATTCAATTTTAGTGAAATAAAAAATTCGTGTTTACTATTTTGGAGACATTGAAATTAGGTATAAAATTTCAGAATACAAAATAGAATAGAAAAAATGTAACGTGTGTCACGTAGCGTGCGTCACAAAGGCTTCACGTCTTTTGATAAAAACCGACATTTTTTGCTGCAAATAAGTTATTTTAAAATTCTCTTATATTCATCTTTCTTTTAGGAATTAGATTTTGTCTATTTTATTATGCGAAATTCACCAAAAATTACGAAAACACACTTTAACTTTCAAAGTTACTTCCGTTTTTTGTAGCGTGCGTCACAAAACTTTGTGATCAACTATTTCACAACAAATACCTGCTAAAAAAATTTTTTTATGCCATTCGAAAGTGCATTTATATCCCACTAAATACCGTGCATAAGTTGAAGGTACCTCTTCTGAAAGACCAAACAATTTTTATATATGTATTAATGTGAAAACGCGTACGAATGTAGCGTTCGTTACGCAGGATTTGCCCATATCGCACAGCAGAAATATGAAATTTTCCCCTCACTGGCAAATATTTTTTCATCTAGTACTTTGCTACAGTTTGGCACACGTCCTTTACACAAAAATTTAGCTGTCAGTTGTTAAAAATAGGGTGCTCCACTATTTCATAAATTGTGTTTTGTTCTAGTAGAATAACAAATTGCTTGTTTTACTTTTCTAATCCAAGAAATAATTATGATTTTTAATAGATTTACCTTTCTAAGATTGCAAAAACTATGAAGTTTTTCTTCATGTTGCCAAGTTGGAAGTTTACCTAGAAATTAAATGCTATTTTAGCTATCAAGAACTTGATCCTCTTTTTGATCTTAATAGTTTTAATTGCCGATGTTTTTGGATAAGAACTTGGCCTTCTTTTTCACATTTATAGTTTTTGTGCGGATATATTTTAGTTATTTACAAAAAAACTCATAATTCAATAAACATAAAATTTAGAAAAAATCTTTTGGGAAGAATACATAAACGCAACAATCATTCGCGCACATTAATATAACTTGTAAGCAATATGGCCTCAATTAATTGCATGCGAGTGAGTGAGTACATAAAAGCGAGGCTCTAAGAGCATATTGGCGGCGTTAACGGATTGTCACGTCCGGTAGACATATTTTGGTCTCGCTGAGCTGAACAGAATTGACTACATTTAGTTTTATTTCTTGTGGAGTACACAGTGTTTGAAATGTAATTGGCAATTATTGCACGCCTGCTAGCAACAATGGCAACGCAAAAAAAAATGCATTAGAACGTGTATGCTCAAGCTCAAGTATGGTTCTGGCAATAAAACATGATTTTTTTCTTTAAAGACACTTAAACATACGAGGGAGGATTAGGTGGCATAAAGTGGGAATTTTTCTTACGCTTAGCCTAACTACGATATTCTATGATTTTCTCACAAGTTTTTATAGCTTCAGCGAGTTTTTTTATTTTTAATGCGTCTGTTTCCTTTGGGGGAACCTCTAGCCCCCCTAAAGGACGCGTTCCAAAGTGGGCGATAGAGAAACGCCTCTCAGATATGAGTGGCAGGAGTGAAATCAAATAGCTCCCGCAGACCAACGAGTACACCGAGCTTCTGCTCACCAGCTTAGGAGCGGCTCAAACAGCGTCTGACTTCTGAGGAGCAGCTGTTACTTTCATCGCTGGTCTGGTAAAATAGCGGGCAGCCCCAGTCAAAAATCGGGTGCATCCGGTTAATCTTCTAGTCACCTTAATGATGAAACAGAACAAGTCTGCAATTTCAGGAACAATCGCTTGGTGGCCCATAACAAAATCGACGGCAGTAACTTAAAATAATCTCTTATTATTGTTTGATTATCTTTCGTTTGCTTTTTTCGTATGAAAAATGTATGTGATATCATGAAAACACGGTAACATTGTTGAGAGAATGAGTGTCTAAAATTGAGAGTATAAGAAAAAACGCTGTAAAAATAAAATAGATTCTATTACACGACCGCTTTCTCTGGCACAATTTTATGTCAAATTGTATGGAAAACACACGTCAGCCCCAGTTCTGTTTCATCATTTAAACCGCATGTTTGAGGAAATCACAAGAAATAATAATGTGGCCCTTGGATAATAATAATAGTAATGGTTACGGAAAGCAACCAAAGTTTAGTTGCATTGAGAACTGGCAACGCCACTGTACGTGTGGCAACTTTTGTTAGTTTCCGTAAAGTTATTGATAATATTTATTGTGATATTTCAGCAAATAAAGTAATTACAAGCAATCAAACAATTTAATTCGACATGAAAACACATAACTGACAGCAAATAATTAAGTAACAAAATAAATATTGATTACATTGACTTATTTTGTTTTGTATTTAATTACGAAGAGCGTGCAGTAAGAAACACACAGGGGTGGCTTTTCTTTTAAATATGACTATAAAAATTGATAATTATGCCCAAAACATACACACGCACCTCGTATAAAGTTCAGAGGTTGCAAAACAAACAAAACAAAAAAAAAACGACAACATAAAAAACGATCTCTATATTTACGCATAAATAATTTAATGGCAGCAAATTCAAGCTGCGTCCCACTCAATGATAATTTTGGCTGTTGCCTTTTTCCTCTCTCGCATAATTGACCACTTTGTGAAGTGAAACAAACGTTAAAGTTTAACATGCTTCGAGCCTTTTAATTCCATTATTCTCACACATGTTAGACGACGTACTATTAGAATTGGTAACAGAAATCACACACACAAACACACACTCACACACTCAAGCTTTAATTATGCAACATTACGATGCCAAACTGTCACTTGCCCCAGTAGGGTGTCAGTTTTTGTTATTTTCTTTCTATTCTTTAAAAAAAAATATCGAATAAGATTTATGGTTTTCTGTTAATAAATTGCCAATAATATTTTTGTTAATTTAAACGTTTATTATGGATGCCTGCAATTCAAAAACACAAACAAACGGATGCAATGAAAGGCGAGTGTGTGTGTGTGTGTGAACATTATTGACCAGCTATTTTATTTATTGTAGTCGTAAGCAAATGATTTATGTGTCTGTAGTTTGTAAATTGTTGCAAAAGTTGTTATTTTTTATTATTTTTTAATTTTTTTTATACAAATTGTATTAGAACATGTATGCAAGATTTTGGGTGTCATTCATTTTCAAATTCTCGTATGCGGCGGCGGTTTTACAAATTTCGCCATCACCACTGTATTGGATTAAAATAATTATATAAGTTGTGGTACCGGATATAATCTATGGAATTAAAATTATTAATAATTTTGTTTTATTGGTTTATGATCATGTCATGAATTACTTACGGATGTCACTAAAGAACCATCTATATTGTAGAGACCGAATAAAGTGAATGTTCTCAAGTTATTGAAAACATAAGTAGACAACTGTGAGATCTAAAAAAGATACAAGTTATTTTTTTAAGGAGGTAAATTTTTCTATAAAAAAAATAAATGTGTAGTGCAAACAAAATATTTAGTGGTGTGTGCCGGATATAAAGTATTGCTCTTTTTTACGGGTACGCTACACTCGACAGTAGTTACTCAATACTTTTGTAGTGACATTTTTCAAAACTAAATAGACTGACAAATTAAATGGCCAAAATGCAGATCTGCTTAGAATTATTAGGTGTATCATTTTCCGATCATGTATCAAGTTTTCTTGCCCCAGATCCCTTGAAGTTGTGAAAAGCTTAGGAATGAAGTTAGCGGTGCTTGTTAATCTCTTGAAACAAACAAACAATTATTGAAAACCTTGCATTCAGTTAAAAAGGCCAATTACGACATTCGATATCGAACGAAATTTTCATACAAATTCGTTTCTTCTCCAATTAATTTAAATTAGAGATGGGATCGTGAGTAACTTTTCACTCACGCTCAAATGAACGCTCACGGTAAAAAAATTTACTCTTGCACCCTTATGTACGACATAATATTTTTGGCTCACGCCTATGCACACTCACGTGAGTGGAGGATAAATTCAGTCATAATCACGAAAACTCACGCTCATAAAGTACTTACGTAAAAAACTATAAAATAATGAAAGAAAAAACCAAAAAAATTATATGGAAAAAATTACAATAAAACAAAACAAAAAACACAAAACAAACATGCCAAAAAAATGCTCACGCAAACTCAAGCTCACTCTAACTTACTCATGATGATTCAGGCTCATTAAATCCCATTTACGTTTACTAACGCTCACTCACGCTTACTTATGATCGCTAATTCACGTTCACTTGTGCTCACTCACGTTCACTTGCGCACACTTGTGCTCACGCGTGCTCACTCACGTTCACTTGCGCACACTTGTGCTCACGCGTGCTCACTTACGCCTACTTACGCTCACTCACGCTTTATCAGTTTTTTTATACTGACCTTCGTGGATTCTCACGTGATCACGATTCACGCTAATCACGTGGGCGGTGCCCAGCTGAAAACGATCACTAAACATTGTTGATATAAAAATGTAATTCAATGATAATGAATCACAGGCTTGAGTTCGTTAATTACACTGTGCTAGAATTTAACAGCCTGTTCATGCAACGCGTTAAAAATAACACAAAACTGGGCGGCACGTTAACGACTACGTAACAAATAGGGTTTGTGTAACACGTTTTCAATTGTTCGTTGTATGACATTTAAATTAATATTTTAAATAATTTTTTTATATATTATTTTGATTTTTATTCAGTTTGTCTAATTATATTTTTCCAAAGCGAATAATTTATTCTATTCGTTTTGCTTTCAGCTGTTTGACATTTAAAAACGCGATACATAGACCAAAAAATGTGCCACTTGTTACGTGTTTTGTTTAAAAACTTGACATTCGTGTTGCATGAACGAAAACAGGAAAAACGTTGATATTTTTACTCGTTGTTTTAGTTAATTGTGTTCGATGAACAGGCTGCAAAACATTTTTGTAACAAGCTATGGCCCCTACTGGCGAGCTAATTCGCGTACTAGCCGTTTTTCGAAGTTAGAACTCGTATTCGCGATATCCGCTATTTACTGTTTTGTTGTTTAAGTATCGTAAAAATGATATTTCTACACAATTGAACTAATTTTTTAAATTAAACCGTTTGGCACTGATTTTTTTAAGAAAGAAATTTTATAAGACATAAATAGGGCTCTAAAAATATTGGCATTACGTAAAAACATGCTGTTTACCAAGGCCGCCCGCCACACTCTTTTTTCTGTGTCCTTGATGTAATGAAAATGATTACTACTATAACTTACCCTCGAATTAATCACACTGTCTAAGATGTACATATTTAGCTCATCCATTTTACTGGCCGTTTTTTGAATCTAAATTTAATAAAGTAAAAAAAGTAATTAAAAATATATCGCATTAATAAAAAAACTCTGCTACAAAATAAAAATTTTTTCACTTGAAAGGGACTTGATGTTAGTTGTAGGACTTTTGTTGAGTAGATCCTTTTGGCATTTTTAGAAAATTAAATCCGAGGTTTTCTGTAAAATACTAATTTTTTAAAACCTTTCAACCCTTCGTGAACAACATCAAAAAAATAATAAAATTGTTTTCTACAGATTCTTTCATTGTTATGCGTAAAAATACGTCAAAAAAGTCGATGTGACCGTGCGTGCATAATTTGAATTTTGCATGTGTAGCGATGAGCCTCGCTCACGTGGTTATTGTGATGCACGCATGCTCATTATCAATATTTTTCTTCAACCACATGGGAGTGCCTTAGCTTGCATGATTTACACATTTCACGTGAACGGTGCCCTTTTTTAACTACAGGACAAATGATTCCATCGACCGTGGATTATGCATACTCAGCCATGGATCCAGCTTAAGCTTTTGTTAGGGGAAGTTTTGAATGAAACATGAAATTTTCAAGAATTTCTATTAAGGCCATTTTACACTATAATACAAGTACTACATAAATTAACAAAAATGCACCCTAATATAATAAATTTTTAGTGTTTTTTTATATTTTTTCAAAGAACAATAATCGTCGCATTTTTGTTAATTTACGTAGTACTTGTATTATATTAGCGGAAATCACAATTCGTTGTTCATCTGCAATTTTATTAGCACACATAGAACGATTTTCTGCTACAAAGCGTGAGTGTCTTTTTCAAGCGTTTAGCAAGTTAATTATAACAGCTGATTTTAGAGTTTACAGAGTTGAATGAATAACTTTGCCGTATGGAATAAGCCAAGCCGCAGACGATATTTCAACGCGAACGCCGCCGATAAAATTTTGACTCGAAGCAAACGTCCGGTTTTTGTATTGTTTCAACGTCAATTTAATTCCAGCACAGGCAATTTTTGTGGCGGCTTTCTCGCCGTCTACTTGTTTTGATTGTAAAAATAAAACGAAAAACGCAGCTGTTGTAGCGTTGCTGACCTTTGCAATTACCTATCTGCAACGGTTTTTGGTTATGCATACGAGTATTTGTTCAAGTGATGCAAATTTCAGTTTAATGTATTTTGTTGTTGTGGTCTTGCAGACTATAGCACGTATGCTAGATTTGCAATATCTGCAAGGTTTGCAAGGGTAGTTTGCAACGAAGGAAGATTTTCGATAGTGTGAAATTTCCTTTAGTAACACAATGGCAGCGAGGGATACTTTACTTTTGTTTTGGGAGGAGAAATATCGCTTTTTTCCTTACTGGATCCGTGCCTGTATATCGTCAAAGAAAATACAATATAACGTAACATCATTTTTCATAAGTATACAGGAGAAACAAAAAACTGTATAATATGGAAACTTTCTCTTTGTCTTTAGCGTCTTCTAGCGAATTTTGAGCCAAAGGGCAGCGTATTTTTGATGTAAATAGTTGACAACACTGATAATGATACGTTTTTTTTGCTTAATAAAATCATTCACTTGATGATACGTTATTTTAAATTTGGGTCATAACTTTTTTGTTTTTGGTAACAGAAGCTTGAAATTTTGCAAACATACGAGTACATATGTAATATGATGTAGTAAATTGTAATCAATAAAAACTAAAATTGTAATTTTTTGATGATACGTTGTTTTGCATTTTAGGTGACGATATACTAGTATGCAGAAATTTTTAGAAATATATTTTCTTTTATGGCGTTTTCTTTTCATCATCAAAAATGCATCATTTTTTGGTATTTTTATTGTAAATTTGCAATATTATGATTTTTTGAAATAGTGAGTTAGGGGTGACTTCTGTCAGTGCATTTCACGTGAACGAAGTCACGGTTTAAATATAATTGTTATATAAATGAATGTTTTCGATAAAATTTAGGGAGACCTGTTGCCAAGCATAGGCGCTCTTCCGCCCCTAGATTATTTTCCTATGACTTACATAAATTCATTTTCATGTTTGCATAAATTTTAATTTATTAATCTAAAGTTATATTTCATACTTACACTTCTGAAGACACCGCTATAGGCCAGTACACTCAAAATTATATCTGTCATAGAACTGGCGATGTGATAACCATAGAAAAACAGTAACATGGCCCATGATAGAGGTACATCACCTGTTTGATTGGCCATCTTTAAAAGAAAGACCACCAAATTATAAGCATTAAATACAATGGACAGGGAGCATTGAAACAAAATGCAAAGCATTTGCATGCGCCGGTAATTGGCGACATTGTTGGCCAGTTCAATTAAGGATTTTTGCGACTGCAATTATATCAAATGAAAATTAAGGTTTTCAAAAAAAAAACAATATCGATACTCGCCAGCATTATGCGATTGATGATATCCAGCAAATCTGTATTACTTAGCAGCGGCTTAATAACTTTAAAATCTTTGTGAGGATTTTGTAACTGCTGCTGGAAATGTCTCTTGACGGCATACCACTTAAGTTGTTGCATTACTTTGCTGGTATCCTTAACTTTTGCGCCGGCCCTACTTGAATGAGTTTTACGTTTTTGTATTTCATGAAGCTTTTCATCGATTTTAAATTCCAAATCGTAGATTTTAATACTGCTGGGATACTTCATGGCGTGTACATAATTGCCTAACAACTAATAAACTATTGTTGAAAAGTTTTAAATTCTGGAAAGTGAAATGTTGAAATTAAACTTTATGCGTAGATTATATTGTTGCTTTTATCGTCCGGCAATTAACTAACAGTAGAGGACAGTGAATATTTTATTAGAGTTAATTAAAGTCATTTGGCTAATTGCCAGCTCAAGTGCAATAATTTTAATTCAAAACAAGTGACAAGGTTGAATTCAGCTTCTCCGGATCCTGAACAAATGGCATGCAAATATGCGGAGTTGTTTTTTGACTGGCCGATAAAGTGGATCTATTGGCTGATCCATTTCTGGAAATTAATATAAAAACGATTTGTCGCCATTAGATTATTTTTTTGGCTGAAGTAGTTAGCGCGTTGACTGACCACAAAGCAAATAATGTCTACGAACGTGGGTTCGAGCCCAGCTTCAGGCAAGTCGTAACATCCAGCATTTTTCAGATATGCATTAGTGTGCTATTGTAGTTGTTATTGCTGGACTGTTTAAGTGATGAAGGCATAGCAATGGTCAGTGAAGAGTACAGACAGCAAGCAGTTGATAGTGGTGTATGCTACCGGACATCACAGCGCCGTCCTTCGTCGGTGTTGTAGCAAAATCGCCGGCGAAGTAAAACACGCAATATCCGAGTTGTAAAAATTACGCATTCTCACTTTCACCATCTGTCCTCTCTCACTATCCCTTTCAAAAAGAAGGTAACACAACTACTAGCTGGTTGGCATACTAATTGCCTGAGTGTTACTTCTCTTAAAAAAAATTGGATATGCGAAGTCGCATTCGAACGCGGATAAAGGAAAAACAACACTCGATTGGCAAAATAAATATTTATTATACTCTTGTGAAATCTCCAACCGTGGCGGCCACATGCCCGAAATCATTATCAATCACAAATTCTATCAAATTTTCTTTCGAATGAAGCCAATTTAAATTTAGAGATTATCCGCCCTTAAACGAATAACTAAGAAAGTCAATTCACAAATTCAGATTAGAATGACTTGAATTCCGATTTGTTTAGTTTTATTTTCTTCAGATTCCAAATTATTATTATGCTTTTCTAACATGCAAAGCTCACTTTTTGCGTTCTACTAACATGTAAGTTTGCGATCTCATTGAACAATTTGTTTTTGTCAAGTCGACTTTTAAAATTCGAAATTTATCGGTTTTTGAAGAAGCAGTTTAGGAAATTAAAACCACTTTCGATCGGAATAAACATGTTTGGCTTGGCTGAATAAATGCAAAAGATCAAATCATACTTTGAAAATATGTAAAAAATAATGTTAAAACAATTTTTGGACATATTTTTACGAGCGAACAAAAATATTTGCTCCAATAGTTTTTATAGTATCAAAACTATTTCGTACGGAATGTCTGACACGCTTGATTTTCACTTTTGCATAAATTTTGTGATAGATCTGATTATACGCATTTGGCGATGTGGTGATGCCCAGTATGGGAAAATTGTAAGTAGGCGCCTGCTACGCTCCAACAGATGATCTCTTGTTGCAGCCTGGTCTAAGTAAAAGGTCCCCTTTGGAATCCTTGAGGTACAGAATCCTAAAAAGACACACAAATAAATTTTATTTGAATAATTTCATTGCAATAATTTTTATTCAATTGCAATTTATTTCCCTGATTTTATATCAATAGAATAATTTTTTTCGATTGAGTTTTAATCGAATAATGTTATTTGAGTTATTCGCATAATTTTATACAAGATGTTTTTTGTAATTAATATGTCTTCGAATAATTTGTTTCCAAAATTTTTTATTTGTATAAAATCAATTCGATAATTTTATTTAATTAATTTATAAAAAAAATATGGGAAATATTTATCGTATTACTATTTATTATTCGAACAATTTTCTTTGATAACTTTTTTTTTAATACAATTTTTATATGAATAACTGCGTTCGAGAAATTCTTCAGCAAATGCTGTTGTTCGAAAAGTTTTGTAATCCTAAATAATTTTGTGCCAATAATTTTTATTCTATTGCTTTTTAGTTAAATAATATTATTCGAATCAGTTTTATTCAATTAATTTTATTCGCATGATTTTTACTCAATTATATTTAAAGGGACATACATATGTATTTATTCGAATAATTTGTTTCGTTTTTTTTATTCTAATTAATTTTATCTAACAATAACTTTATTACAATAATTATACAAGTTTTAGGAATTAAAAAGTATGCGAATTTTTCAATTCAAATATTTCTAATAATTCGAGTCATTTCATTATAAAAACTTTTATTCGAATAATTTTTATGTGAAGAATTTTTACGGGAACAGTTTTTGTTGGAAAAATGTTTACTCAAAAAATACGATATCGATATTGGATTCTCGATTGACGAATATGGTTTTCCGATTTCTTTTATTTTAATATCTTATATTCGAATAATTTTTCTCGAATAATTTTATTCGAATAATTTTTCTTGAATAATTTAATTCTAATAGTTTTATTTAAATAGTGTTAATCGAATAGTTTTATACGAATAGTTTTATACGAATAGTTTTATTTGAATAGTTTTGTTCGAATAGTTTTGTTCGAATAATTTATTTCGAATAGTTTGATTTTTTTTATATTTTAATTTTAATCATTTTTATTTAAGTTACTGCATTGTAATCATTTTCCTTGGAATAATTGTGTTCAAATTACATAGTTTTGTGTAATATTTATTCAAACAATTGAATAAGGTGACGTCTGTAAAAAAACATTCACTTTGAGGACTTTCAGAAATCTTCCTTTGCGGGAGTCTTAAAAAAGTTGTAGTATTTCCAGGCAAAATTAAATTTCTTCCGAAGATTTCCTGACTTCCCTTATTGAATAGGAAAACCGTCAAGTATATTATTGAACATAAAGCTGTTTTACTGGGTGCAACGTCAAAAATCAATAAAATATTCAGAACTTTTTTCCACGGTATATTTTTATTATCAAATAAATAATTTTTAAGTACACAAATAAAAACTGCACCCTCTTAGAGCTTCATAAATATTAATATTAATTGTTTTGTTGTGTATAAAACTTCCTGCTAGAGTCATTAATCATAAATTATTTGAAAACAAATAGTGAAATAGTATTACATATTGCTACTTAAAACAGTTCCAAAATACAGTGAAGTGCAAAATAATCCATTGTATGCTGCAAAATCAACCTCCAACTTTAACTTCATGAAAGCCACAAGTTCAACCAAAAATCAGAAACAATTAAACGATTATTTCTACAGAAAAAGTTCAACGACTTTCAAAAGTAACTGAGTGACCTTAAGGTTTAATTTTTTTTGCTTTTGATTTGCTTACGAATATTGAATTGATACTTTAATAAATGAAATGTATTTCTGTATTTCTTTTTAAGAAATATTCACTTTTGCTCCAAAACTGGATGCCTGAAAATCAAGATTTTTATTAGTCACACATTTTATTTTACCTGGTAAAAAAAAGAATTAAATAAAAAGAAAAATATGTTTGTGTTTCGTTTTTTTTCAACTTTTATTTTTTTGATTTATTAAAAAAAATTTTGTTTTACCGGAAATTTCAAGAAATCGTTTTGAAGTCATTGGATTGTGTTTACCGCCATTTTGCCAATTTTACTTCAAAGCAATCGAGTGTGTGTGTGTGTGTTTGTGTGCGTTCTTAAGAACTATTCAGTATATTTTCAAATTCAAGTCTATTTAATTTGAATTCAATTGTTATTTATAGATTTATTGGCATTAATGTGCGGTTTTCACAACCCAGGCGGGCGGGCGGGCGAACCGTCTAGAAGATTTATATAGAAATTACAAAAATTGACCGCTTGGATTGGAATAATCACATTCTAAAGTGTTTATCTTGCTTTTTTTAATCTAACAAGTGCGAGTATGTACTTAAGATAAAGAATTCAGCCATTTGTTGAACAATAAAATAATTAAAAAAAATCAAATTAAATAAGTTTAAGTTTAATATTTATTGAGCCTTTTTTATAATTCTTTTATGAAAACAATCTTAAAATTATTACAATATTGGAAGGGAAAATACGTAAGACTATAATGTAATATCTTAATTTACAAAAAAGTATTCAGCGCCAAGCTTGACATAAAATAGTTGATTAAATGATAAAAGTTATAAAAAGTATGAACGCTCTTGCTCCCAAAGCTTTTGTACCAATTTAAATAAAAACAATTAAAACAAACCAAAAAACAAAATCACTCAACAACAACACCAAAAATCTATTCATGCACCCTCACTCATGCTAAATTGTTTCATGCTCACGTTAATGCATGCTCGCTCATGATTTACGCCAATCACGTAAGCCAACCAATTTTCCTAGTTCTGCATGAGTTGCGTTGGCCCCTGAGTGATGGCCCAATAAAAAAAAAAAATAAATAAAAAAAACGCATGCAGTCATTTGTTTAGTTTGACTCTTCAATATTTTTAATTTTAATCTTTTTTTAACTTTCAAATAAAATTTATTATTATAATAAAAAATTCACCATTATTATAAAAATTAAGGAAATTGATTGCAGTATTATTAAAGAGCAATCAAATTGCACAAATATACTGATTAATCAATATTCGTACAGCTGTTGATTGGACAAAACACTAAATTATTTTTATGTTAAATAAAAAGCGTAATCATCATCAATATAAATCGTATAAATTATGCTAAAATTTATTAACCGAAAAAAGATTTTTTCCTAATAAACAAATAAACAAAAAAAATCTTCAATTTCTTAATTTGACAGCCACTTGTCGGAGTTTTGATTGTTATTGTCTGTTTCTATTTGTTGAAGAAAGATTTTTGCAAAAGCTTTTAATCTTTAGGTGTTTGTTCGATCGACACCTTGAACTGTTTGGCTGTTCACACGTGTTAAAAATTTTGTATTTTTAAACGTTTTTAAGATTTAATTAACAAAAACATATTGAAAATTATAATTAAGTGAAGACATGAATTCAATTGATACGTTTGATTAGTTTTAATTATAAAAATTTTGTTAAATAATGAATTATGAAGTGGATTTCAATAGAATTTTCAAACTGATGGTGTGGTTTTGCATGCTACATGCATAAATAAATGATGTACATGATAAGGTCTTCAGAATTGATAAAATACTAGTATGTCTCGCTAAAACTGCAAAATGGCAAAAACTGGAAAAAAATCATTTAAATCCCAAAATCAGAAAAAAGCTTTGAAATTGATAGGAAACATCGCCTGTAAAACTGTAAAAAAAATTAAAAAGTGAAATCATAAAAATAGTTAAATTGCTTTTCAAACTTTGCTCATTTTTTCGCTGAAGTTTTCCAAGCTCTTTAACGTTTACTTGCAAAGTTGTGAATTTTTGTGGCCTTTTTTTTAATTAAGAATTTTCGTTTTCGTAGAAATGGAAGTTTTGCTATTTATTCTGCAACTATGTATTAGAGATGGGCACCGCTCATGTTATTAGCGTGAATCATGCGTGATCATGCATGATCCTGATTAGTTTTTTGTTTCAATGAGTGAACGTGGATGAGGAGATTTTGAGCGTGACAGTTGAGTAATTTTTAGTTTGTTTTATTGTTATTTTTTTCATTTAATTTTTAAAGTTTTTTTTAATTATCATGAGCGTGAGTTTTAGTCATTGTGACTAATTATTTTTGCATGAGTGGCTGTTTAAGCTTAATATTTATTGAGCATTTTCTTATGAAAACAAACTTAAAATTATTACAACATTAGAACAAGACTATGTTGTAATATCTTAATTTACAAAAAAATATTCAGTACCAAGCTTGATAGAAAATAGTTAATTAAATGATAGAAGTTATAAAAAGCTCTAAAAAGTTATAAAAGCTCTTGCTCCCGAAGCTTTCATATTTAGAGAAAGTTCTAAATATCACTCCATACATGAGTGTGAATGAAAAGATACCTACGATCACATCTCTTCTTTGTAATTTGTTGAGCCAAAATCAAAGAAATTCCCTTAAATTGAAATAAGATCTAGTAAAAACAGCATTGAAACCGAAAAAGGCGAACAAAATGTAGAAAACCATTTGGAATACGGTAGACCTTGAAGGCCACTCCTGGAACTTCTTACTAAGCTCATCCTTACAGTGGTAGAAATGCGATAAATTTTATAAATTTTCAAACCATCCCTGGAATTTTCTATTACGAGTTTTCAAAATTTATCTACAACAATATCTCTCGAACCATTTATCTCATTTAAATCAACTTTGTGGCATTTGATGCAGTTTTTCAAATTCAACAAATTTCATACATCCTGAAAATTTATTTCACAAGAACTTTGGGAGTTATTATAAATACCTTCTTTTAAACATTTTCATCAGCGATATCGCGATCAATCGATTTTCACCGAATTTGCGACGGTCTTCGTTGTTTAAATGCTGATTCGATTTTGTACTCGATGACCAAGCTCAACAAATTTGTTTTAAAAATCATGAAACTTGTTTTTCTAAACTATGAAGGGTATTAAACAGGATATCCAAACAATACGGCTAGCGTTTTAATCGATTAATCGATTAGATTTTGGATTATATGCTTAAAAAATTTGCTATAAATTTCTTAAAGAAAAAAGAATCACCAAAATTAATAATCATTTGAAAAATTTATTAATACTAAAACAGTTCATTGTTTGTATGAGAAAAAGATAATTTCGTATCACAAAGTGCAAATACTCCAAAAAGTATCGGATATCGGTCAACCGGTTAATTGAAAGAAATTAACCGATTTGATAACCGAAAAAGAGAATTCGTTCCTTTTTTTATATTTGTTCCCACAAACCTCCGCCATTTAAAATATTTTTGCTTTATTCGGAAGGACCTCTTTTCTGATTGACCCCAATTTTTTATTATATACATATTTAATTTCGGATTAAATGTCTGTCTGTCTGTCTATCCGCCTCTTTGTTTGCTGACGGCTGTTTTTCGCAAAAATTATAAATTAATCGAATAGTTAATCTAGAGAAAATGAGTCGGTAAACCGATTAACGGTTAATCGTTTGAATACCCAGGCGTGTAAGATTAATTCAGTTTTTATTCTTATATTTAGCGCTAATTTTGGAACTTTGCGCGATATTTATAAATTACATTTACATATATTCATTTCGTTTCTATATGGACCATGGCGCATTCCGGTTTCAGTAATCAATTGATTTAAAATGGGTAGCTGATTAGGTTTCGGCAAGCGATCGAGGATCTGGAACTGCCAGAACGCCTGAAAAGAGTTATCAAAAATAATAAGTTGAAAATAATTCTCCAGTTTGCAACAAAAGATACTTTATAGAATCTTACGCCAATTTGAAGAGAGCGTGATGTTTCCCAAATAAAGATCAATACTTATCAACATTTAATCATAAAACAGTGAACACATTTTCAATTCGAAGAGTTGGTATTTCTTCTTCTAAAGCTTTTATTCGAATCCGTTTCGGCTGGATGTTCCAAGAACATTACGGTCTTGCCCAAAAATAAACTCAAATTGTTAGAATTTTTACCCGGGAATCCCCGCCTCGTGATTTCCCGGGAATTTCAATCTAAAGATTTCCCACTTTCCCGGGATTTTTCATGCGGGATCCCGCATAATTGACAATTTTATGTATATTGAAACGATTATTTGGCTCAAGTTCAAACCCGAGATTAAACTAATTATTCTAATTTTTTATTTTATTTTTATTAGAAATTTTTTACTTACAAACATTACATAATTGACAACTTAACGGTAGCAATGTGTTAATAAAATTAGAAACAGGCTTTCTGACGAGTCCATAAACGCTTTAAGCGTTTTATAGAATTATTTCCTAAACCAAAAAATATGAATTATATTATTAAAGTATTTTCTTATTTTAAGAATTTAATATTTTTGTTTTGGAATTCAAACCTCGAGTATCCTTGTATTATTTTTTCTATATTATTTTGTTTGTTTTATTGACTGAATTGTTATGTTTTTGTTTATGTTCACCTATATTTGTAAGTTTACTTTGATCTCATATACCAAAAATAGACGTCTTCCGTGTTGGAAATAACATTTAAGGAATTTAAAAACTAATGCGATAATACCCAATTTAAATTAACATATTAATGTATTATTAAAACATAAGGTATGTTTTGGTAAGGGCCGTGATACACTATCCTACTTGGTCATGTGATCTGCCAAAAAAGTCGTGTGTGTACGACTTGCATATAATTATGAAAATTTCCATAAATGATAGATTTTATGCGATCAGAGATGCGAGTTGCAACGAAAGCAAAATTAAATTAAAACTATTTATTTTTTAAATCTGCAACTATTTAGGCGCAAAAAATGAATAAAATCTAAAATTACTTGAGTGAAAAATACACATTTTTTGTGTGCTAGATTGTCAAATTCAATGCTATTTTTAAATGTTGGACAGAATTCTGTCAGATTGTCCAGTGGATGAATCGTACGACTGTCTATGATAGTGTATCACGGGTTTAAATGTTTCAAACTTTCTAATACAATTTTTGTTAATGCCTAGCAAATTTAACTTTTATTATTTCATGGAGCGGGATCCCGGATTCCGGGAAATTTAAAAAAGTTGCGGAAAAAAAACCCTGCGGCACGTGTTGCTTTAAATAAAAAATTATAAAATATCCTGCTTTTTTTTATCGAAAGAAAGCTTTTAAGGGAGCAGAACAAAATTTAATTTTTAATGACCAATCTAGTGTCTATGTGTGCTAAATAGTTATTAATTGGATTTTAGTCATACCTTGCTGGACTACACGCGAACAACAATATTTTTGTGTTAAATGGAAATTTTTTTTGGGTTAGTGTTCGCATACGATCAGTTTCAACTTAAAAATACTAAACTCTGATCTAAGTGTTCAGAACCTCTGAAAAATTGAAATTAAATAATTAAATTTATTTCGCCAAATAAAATTTAAGAAAAAAAAAAATAATTGATCGCTTTGAATTATGTTTTCATTAATAACTTGAGAATTATTAATTCAGCCTATTGGCTGAATTATCAAAATCTTATCTTTAATTAGTAAAACTGTTGAAATAAATGTCACGTAAACTTGTTGTTGTAACATCAAAGCCAGCAAAATCTTATTATTAGAAAGTTAAAATTTGTTTGTAGTCTAGTGTTTGATAATGTTCGCGTAAAAGAAAACAATTGAAAATATTTTGCAAGTATCTTATTAAAAGTTTATTTATAATTCATTATATTGTTTCTTTCCATCACTCATCTTGCCAAAAAAAATAACTTTGTCTCACACAAATGAATAAACAAAGACACCTGGCCTCCTCATATCACTGTCTCGAAAATATTTCTACATATAAAGAGCATACAAAGCCACTCATACTCCAGGAAGGCAGATTCAGATGAACACATCCATTGCAAATCTTTTAGGGTTGTACCGCCCACGGTCGGTCGTCAGAGCCCCGCTAGTTATCGGCGGAACTCGCCACGTGCAGGTGAGGTTCACAGTTAAATAAGAAAGGCTCTGTGTATCGCATCAGTAAACCATTAGAACCCCATTAATAAACACTGGCCATTTGAAAATGCTTGCTAAATTTGCAACATAAACCTGATGAAATTATCGCCCCATAAAAATAGTGCATTCTTCTGTATTTTTCCAATCTACAAATGATTTAAAATTGTGCATATTGATTGACACTTGCTTTCTTTATCTTGCCGATTTTAGGCGCTACTGTACAACTTCTGCTTGGAAAAAGAAATTAATACTGTTGTTGTTGTAGTTGGCCTAAAACACGACACGAATGGTCATGTCGAATTGCTAGTTGGTGACAATAAATCGGCTTAAATCGTAATTTAAATAGAAATAAATATTCTGCTTCAACTACATGCAGACTTTAGACGCTGACAACTTTACGCCAAAGTCTGATTACAGTGTGACACATAAACAGACACACGCACCACAGTTGTGATGAAGTTGAAATTGAGACTTGTGCTGTTGTGTGTTGTGCGTTGTGTTTTAGTGTGATTGGGTGTGTGTTTTAGCAACATTACGCTCTCAAATTGTTACAAACACGCGTGTGATATTGTCAAATGTCATGTAAAATGTTCAATAGAAAAGAAAGCAAGCGTCATGTGTAATGTCAGCAAAGATGTCAGTGTCATCTAATGTACAGCAAGGCAGGCACATGCTTGAAAATTGTGCTACTTTTTGTAGTATTAGCGGACTTTGTTACCGAAAAGATAAGCACAGACAAAAACACACTGACTCACTCACTTTGTAGCATTGGCTGCTAAAGTTACCAAATTAACATGCTGGCTGCCGTTAGTGAAGCGCCGTGTTTGTCACTTGTTAAAAGAATGTTTTGGAATGTTTTATTTCTTTCGTTTTTTCTATATGTTTTCCATTTAGATGGAATTGCGTTACAATCTTGAATTAACATTTCAAACTTACAGCTACCGTATTTACTCGCGTACAAGTACACGGTTTCAGTTTAACAGGAAGATGTCCGCTGCTGTTTTTTTAGCTTTAGTTTTACTTTTTTCCTTTTCTTGTTCCTTGCAGCAGATAATCTAAGGAATTACAGATTAGCATTAGTATTTGTGGCTGGTGGTTTTTTGTTGCAAGAACATGACTTTAGCTTCTGGGCAGGATTACTTAATTATAGAAAACATTGCTTTAGTTTAGATAAATATTTCAAATTTAACACGAGTGTTTCTATATGTTTGAGTGTGTGTGTGTGTCCAGGTTTTTCTTAAAGAATATTCTAATAGATTAACTGACCGACCAGTAGTGGCTCTGGAGTATTTATTGTTTCGTTGTCACAGCTTGACTCCTGTTAAAGCTGGTGTTAGTTCAAGACGTTTGGGTAGCTGCTCCAGCACACAATGGGATGGAAAATAAAAATGTTGTTGAAACAAGTCAACCGTTCCTGAACGATTTGTTAGACCTAATAGTGGATTCTTCCGGCTTAAGTTCTGCTGGGCAGCCCAGCCGATAGCTTAAGAGCTGCACCATAGAGTACCAATTTTCCCAAAAACACAAGTAATGATTTAGATGATTCGTCCGTCACAAGATTATGGGTGATGTGGACACCTTTTTTTATGAATGAAAATCCCAAAATACTGGACAATTTTACTTTTTTAGATTCACATACAAAAGTGAAAGCAATTTTCAATTAAAAAAGTTTGATTTCTTTTTGATTTGATTAAAAAATTAATTAGATTGCAATAAATTACACAGAAAAATTTAATAAGCTCACTAAAAATGTAATTGAAATATTTTTAAAGACTCAATTAAAAATTTAATTGAAATATTTTTAAAGATTCAGTTAAAAATTTAATTGAAATATTTTTAAAGATTCAATTAAAAATTTATGAAATATTTTTAAAGATTCAATTAAAAAAAAAATTCGTTTAAACCCCACTATGAAATTTTGGAAGTGATTTTAACTTTATTTATCAAATTCTTTAACAACAGATTCAAATAAAAAATCAATAAAAATATTTATAAGATTTCGACTCAAAAGTTAATTGGAATAGTTTTAAAGTTTTAAAATAAAAAATTAATCGAAATATTTTTATATTCTAAACTAAATAATTAAAATATTTATAAAGAAAAAATTAATTGAGCTATTTTTAAGAATACAATTAAAAAAAATTTTTTGTAATAATTTCAAAGATTGAATTAGAGAATGAATTGAATTATTTTGAAAGATTCAATTCAAAAATTCGTTTAAATATTTTTAAAGATTCAATTAAAAATTAATTGAAATATTTTCAAAATATCAACCAAAAATTTTTCAAATCATTTCACAGAAAAAATTATTCCCCAAAAATTTTAAATTAAAAAAAACACTTTATCAAAAACTTAAACTAATTTCGATTAATTCCGTAATTGAGTCTTAAGTTTTCAAACATGTTGAGTAATTGAAAATTGATTTTTTTTTTTAAAGACAAATAACACTTAGTATGCCTACCAACCAGTAGGTGTGTTACCTTCTTTTGGGAAAGGGATAGTGAGAGAGGACAGATGGTGAAAGTGAGAAAAGCTTAATGTTTACAACTCTGATATTGTGCGTTGTGTTAGTTTTTAGATCAGTGTTGTAGCGCCTCTGATGTCGAGTAGGCGCATTAAATGTGTTTTAAGCTGTGTAGCCATTTTATTATTTTACTTCGCCTGCGATTTTGCTACAATACCAACGAAGGATTTTTATTTGCTAATATTTTTAAAAATTACGAGAAAATAATTTTTCTATCACATGACCAATTACGAAATTAATTGAATTTTGAATATTTGATAAACTATTTTTATTGAGAAATTTTTAAGAATGTTTTTTTCTTTACAATTTTTGTCGTAAGGCACCTGTTTTATCCTGCTGTGATTTAAAATAACAAAACCAATCAAAAAATGAATCGAATTAATTAAAAAATGAATTGTAAGACTAAAGAAAAGCAATTGAATCAATTAAAAAGTTAATTGAATTAATTAAACAATCAATTCGTATAATTAAAAATCAATTGAATTAATTGGAAAGTCAATTGAATTGATTAAAAATCATTTCAAATAATTTAAAACCCAAGGAAATTAATTTAAAAGCAATTGAGTTAATAAAAAATTGTTTGAATTAAAAAACTATACTTCATTAAAAATCAATTGAATTAAAAAATAATTTTATCTGAAAAATGGCTGATTTTCATACACTACACACGAGTCAATTGAATTAATTAAAAAATCAATTGAAATAATGAAAACATAAACAATCAAATTAATTAAAAATTCCATTGAATTAATAAAAAACCTTTTGAATGAATTAAAAAAAATTCATTAATTAAAAAATCAATTGAAATAAAAAGTAGTTTTATCTGGAAAATGTCTGATTTTCACACATTTCCAACTGCACTTCTTCATTTACACACAATTAATATGTAATGTTTTTTTCCAATTGCACATTATTTAAGCTTCAAATGCAGCACTGTCTTAAAAGAACAATAAAACCGTCAATAACAGAAAATATTGATATAATAAATATAGTAATTAAATCTATTTTTTACTTATAAAAAGTTAATTGCTAAAAATTGGACAATAATTTTTTATTTGTTTTATATTTGATTGCTTATGCAGCCATATTTTAAAACTGATATTAGTCTGGTTCTCCAGTACAAAATTATTGAATTTTGTTCTTTCCTTTAACTTTATGCTCCAAGAGTTGATGTCAAAAATAAAGCAGTCAAAAGATCTTTCTCTCTCTCCCTTACTTGAGACAAATGTACGTCTCTGCTCTGCTCATGTGTATTCTTATTAAGTCAAGCAATTAAGGCACTAACAAATGGTCAATACTGCCCACTGTGCAGCAGCCAATGCTAGAATACTAACGAATTTTTTCTAGGAATGTTTTACAATTGTCATTTCAGTCTTAATGGTTGGTCTGGCTTAAACTTTGGACTAAATTCTACTGTTGCTGTTGTTGATGGTGGTACTGTTGTATGTTTTCTACCTGTCGTCCATCGTCTCTAGAGAGAAAGAGAATCCTAGTGCGCTGAATAAGTCATATGTTTGTTTGTTTGTCTGTTCGACAGCACACTTGTCTCACGCGGTTTCATTTAATTAAGTTCCAAAATTAATTGCTTCGTAAATGTTGCAATGTGACATGCACCAATTTTATTTTTATTTTTCGTTGTTCCCAGTTGTTGCCGTTGTTGTGCTGGTGTTTGGTGTACAACCACTTTAACTGCCACTAAATTGGCCACTGAATTTATGAGTTTGTTTACAATTTTAAATTGTCAATTGCATTGGGTATTATAAAACAGCCAAATAGAATTTTAATGTTTTATTTATGATACGACATTGTATACTGCACCAACACCACACCACCACTACCACCGGCTTAACAAAATTTTTATGGTCTAAACTATTTACGAAATATGTAGTAACACGGCTCATAAATCGTTTACACTTTGCGAATAGTGTTTTGTAAATTTTAATTAAAAATCCAATTGTTTAAAGAAAAATGACTTAAATTGTTTAACAATACTGCAGAGAGATGTCTAGCGAAGTAACTAAATGAAAATAAATTTTCATTTACTTCGTGTTATCAGTTCTACTTGCGTTTTATTGAAACCTAAATAAAATCTCAAAATTTCCAAATCAATTTGTACGAGTATTAAATGCTTAAAACGTAACTTGTCAACTGAACTCACTTTGGATAAGTTGAATTTCCATTGAACGCAAATATTTAGCTAATTACTCGTATTACCAAAATATGATTGTTAACTTTATTGATTTTTTAAAAATTTTGCACAAATTGCTTAATTTCCCACGTCTACGTAATGCGTAAATTTCAAGCAGAAATTTAACTCTCTGTCATAATTTTATTTTTTTAATTAATCAACATTTGTGTGTGTCTTTTTTTTTTGTGTCTTGAACAAGTGGCAGCAAATCTCATTAATACATCAAGTGCAAGTAACAAAATATAAAATTATCGATCGATTTGAGTTTGATCTCTATCCAAATATAAGAAAAGAAAAGATAAATCTAGTCACAAAAGCTGTGGCTGGCTAATTGTCACATAATTATATTAATTGCAGCTCTAAATATGAATTGAATGCGAAGGCAACAAAACAGATCGTTTTTCAGCTAAATCAATTACGAATTTGAACAATTTTTAAATTCGGAGAATAGAAATACTCGAATCAGATACTCCACGCCAAATCCAGTCATCTCAAAAACTAATGAAAGCTTAAATAAAAGGTTTATTTATAATCTAAGGTTTAATTTACTTGGATGCAGTAAAATCGTAGTTTCAAACCCAGACTGATCATGAATCATAATCATAACAACACAGAAGTTGTGAAACAAATCTTTTTGAAAATAAATTGAGAGCATATCTGGAATAATAAATATATTAAATACAGTGGTTTTGATTTAGCTGCCTTTTGCTTAAGTGCAAATTAGATTTATATGCAAAAAAATCTATATTTCTTTATATATATTTAGTTGAATGGAAATTAGTGTGACTTAAATAAAATTCAATTTTGTGACGATTTTTATGAACTGAAAGAATTTTTTTTTTTATCAAATAAACAAACTTGAGTCTAATTGAAATTATAAAAAATATTCACATTAGAGATGGGCAACGCTCACGTGATTCATGGGTGATCACGCGTGATAACACCTGATCGTCATTCGTGATTTTATTTCAATCACGTGAACATGGGTATGAAAAAATTGAGCTTGAATGAGCGCGCATGAGTAGATTTTTATCTTCATTGTTTCGTAATATTTTCTTGATTTATTGAAATTTTTTTTTCTTTGATTTTTTTTTATTATTTTATAGTTTTTTTTCGTAAGCATTTCGTGAGCGTGAGTTTTTTGTGATTGTGACTAATTTTTTATTCTACTCACGTGGGTATGCATGAATGTTAGCCAAAAATTATAACGTCGTGCATGATCAGAAATTTTTTATCATGAGCGTGCATGAGCGTGAGTTAAAAGTTACTCAGAACTCACACTCACATAACGTCATCGATGATACGAGTATAAGCAATATTTAGTAGTAATGAGTGGTGATTATTTTGCGCATATCCCACAATGTACGCACTGACGAAAATATCGCTTCAGTTAGCGAAAATGTGGCGGATAATCCGAACTTGTTAATTCCGCGGCGTTCTCAGCAGTTGGACCTATCTCACCCCGCATTATTGCGTATTTTGTATTTGGATTTGCTCCGCCAAGTTCAAGTCACGCAACAATTAAATATAATTTTTCAAACAAAATTTTGTTTAGCGATGAAGCTCTTTTCGCACTCGGTAGTAACGTCAACAAGCAAAATTGTCGCATGTGTAGTTTGTAGAAGAAGAAGATTGTAGAAAAGCCATTGCATCCGGAAAAAGTGACTGTTTTGTGCGCATTATGGTCTGGAGTTGTAATTGGGGTGTATTTTTTCGAAATTGACGCTGGAAGAACCGTTACGGTCAATTCAGAGCACTATGGCCGTATGATAACCGACTTTTTTTTGGGCCTGTACTTGAAGATTATAAACACGAGCGAGTTTGGCTTTATTGCATAAGAAGTTTCCAGAACGCGGTTTTTGTGTTTTGGGGACGTCAATTGGCCACCAAGATCATGCGATTTGACGCCGTTAGACTTTTTATGTAGGGCTACGTCAAAAAGATCATCATAAGTTTTTTGTTTCAATTACGTGAGTGTGTGGAGTGTGGATGAAAATTTGCCGTGAGTGAGTAGATTTTTAGTGTGATTTTTTTGTTATTTAAGCTGTTTAGTTTTCGTGAGTATTTCATTAGCGTGAGTTTTCGTGATTGACTAAAATTTTGTTTTAGTCATGTGAGCGTGCATGAATGTGAGACAAGAATATGAGATTGTGCATGAGCGTACATGAGCAAATTTTTTTTTATCGTGATCGTGTAGGAGCGTGAGCGAGAAGTTGCTCACGATGCCATCTCTAGCAGATAATCAACTGACGTTGGAGCTTTTGAAAACCAACATTCATGAAATTATCACCGAGATACCATCCAAAATGTTCGAAGAAGTGGTCGAACCTCCCATCAAAAAGATAGACTGCTGCAATCAATTTAGAGACGGTCATTATCCCTGCAGCCACAAGTTCAAGTTTTTCTGTCAAGTTTTTCACACGTTCAAATGCTCATCGCACAACATCACTACACTTATTTCTTTTATTCACAAATATATTTTATTTTAATTAAAAGTTTTAAATTGCGGCAGAATATTTGTAAAAAAGAAACCGAAAAATTATAAAAAAACAAGATTTTTTAAAACTCAAATTTTCTTGTAAATTTTTGAAAGGAAGCACAAAAATTAATTTCAATTTGAACATAAAATTGCCAGATTAATGGATGGGTGAAATTGATAGCAATCTAGTTTTCAATTTAAAAAGTTTGACTGTGTTAGTAAAAAAGTGTGAGTGTACTACAAATTGAAAGGCAAAAATTTACGTATGGCCCCCAAGTTAAATGACATGAAATCTCGTACAAAATGATTATAATAAAATAAGAGTTTCAGCGAAATTATAGTTTTAGGTGTGTTTTATTTAACTTTTCTTTTGAAACCGAAAAATTGATAATCCTGTACAAACGATTGATTCTGAAGTTTTTGCAAACAAGACATACGAGTATCTTCACATTTAAAGAGTAACTGACTCGCCGCTTATATTGTAATCGAAGTTGTAAGTAGTGCATTACATATCAGATTACACTTACATTACTATCTAACTGTTTAGATTTCTCGCTCTCGCTAACGATGATGTCACACTGAAGTCGTCATTGATCATTGATTATTGTCTGAGTACTTCGTTTATCCATTCGTTCGCCAATACTTCAAGTTACACTTTTGCACACCCATACCACAAACAAATGAAACAATTTGGAGAATGTTTTACTTTTTGCTGCAATTTGTTTATTATCGCGTATTATTGCTTTTTTAAACTTATTTAATCTTATTTGTCTTTTTTGGAAGTGCGAACAATTTTTGGTATTTTTAATGTTTCATACGAATAATTTTGTATTTCCAAAACTGGCATTTTGCTAATTATACTCAAAATGAGCGCTATTAAATGAAAATTTTAGTTACACTTTTATTTCTTTTTAAATTGAATAAATCAAATTCTTTAAATTAATTTAGTCTTAGTTATAGTTCTGGTTTTGTTAGCTGTAGCAGAGTATTTTGTATTTTTCCAATGAGACAAAACTGTTTATATTTGTTTGAAACTTGAAATACTTGAAAGGGATTTAGATTTTTAGAAGGGCAGTTTAAAGTACATGGAGAGTTAAAATGAACCACTTTGGGTTTTCACACTCTCGATCTTGGCTACTTTCAAACGATTTAGGAGCAATAAATAAGTAACTTGTTCACTGCAAGTTCATGCATCATCGTACAACATCATGCATCTACCGTTAAACAATATTTCTGTCCCTCGAACCGGATTGTAGTTGTGGACATCAAGGTTCCTGGTTTTCCCTTTATATGGAGCTGATTTAGTTTTATTCCAGCAGTATGAAACAATTTTAAATTTGAATAGACTAATAAACACTGTACAACAAAATTAAATTTGTTATGACATTTCAGTCAGTTCATTAATAATAATTTATTTTTTTATTTAATATCTGAACAAGTGAAAAATTGTTCCCCTTAAACATAATTTAAGTTTCGATTTATTTTTTGCGGTTCGGGTTGAATTTCGAACTCTTGCGTATTCAAAGACCTAGATCTCTAGTTCTTTATTTTCTATATGGGTTACTTTTGCCCCTTTCTCCGAAAAGGGCTTCCTCGAAACAATTAATAATAACTCACCATAAAATGAATTATTTTTTTTGATACTCTCTACCAGAATCTGTAGTTAAGAAAGTTATTGTAACTTAAATACATATATTTTTTCCCAATTATTGTTTTTATATAAAAACTTCAATCTACCAGAAAAATAACGAAACAACGACTTATAATGTCATTAAACGTATCTATTTTCTAAGTCCTCCATAAAACTGTCCCAAAAAGTAATTTCCTTGAAATTTACATTTTTATTATCGCCCAGTATGCGGTAACAAACGCTATAATATCCATTTATTATTTCCTCCTTTTATGCTGTTCATCTTTATCATACATTTTTAAATAGCAAGCTAATAATTCTTTCATAAATTTTTTTAATATTTTATAATTGCAAGACTTAAAGGCTTCATTTTCTGTAATCAACATCTGCCTGGCAAGAAGAATTTGCTTTAACACTTTCTATGTGTTTGCTTTGCGTAGAATAAACTGTTGCATTGGCATGGATGGCATATGGTGCTCGTAGAAAGATAATTGCTCGCCATGTTGTCATATAGGAAGAACTTTATTATTTTAGAATGCACCCAGAGACTGGGCGAGTAAGTTTGTTCAGCGAAGACAATAAAGTGGTAAACAAAATTCCTAACAAATGTTATTGACTGTCGTAAACTATGAAATTTGTGAATTTGTGGAAGAATTTTTTCGTAACTTAATACAATGTGACATAGAATGACATAAACAAAAGAATATGAAAGTTTTGTTGATGCGGAATGGTTTCAAAATAAATAAAACAGGCGGCAGGAACTCGTTGTTAAACAATTTGACCAGGAATAAAGTTAAAAATGAGTATTTTTTTCAATGTCTACAAATAAAAATGATTGCAATAAAATTATTCGAATGTCTTTATACAAACAAAATTATTCGAATAAAATTGTTCGCATGAAGTCATGAAGTATTCGACAAAAAATTATTCAAAATAATTTATCGAATCAACATTAAGAAATTCAAATAAAATTATTCAAATAAAAACTATTCGAATTAAATAATTCAAACAATAATTATGTGCATAAAATTATTCGAACAACAATCTATCGAACGAAGTTATTTGATTACATCTTTTTTTTAAATAAAATTAGCTCAATCAAAACGGTTCGAATTAAATTGTTTAATTTTTTCAAGAAAGCTATTCGATTCAAATATTCTAATGAACTTTCTTCAGCAAAATTTTACGTATATACAAAACTATTCGAATAAAATTAAAAAAATTAAAATAATTTAGATGAAAATATTCAAGCTAAAATTATTCCAATAAAATTTATTATAATAGAAACTATTAGAATAAAATTTATTGTAAACTATTCGAATAAAATTTATTTTAATAAAAACTATTCGATAAAATTTGTTTTAATAAAAATTTTTCGAATAAAATTTATTCTAATAAAAACTATTCGAATAAAATTTATTTAATGAAGAGCTATTCGAATAAATTTTTTTTAATTAAAATCTATTCGAAAATTTATTGTAATTTAAAATATTCATATAAAATTTATTGTAATAAAAACTAGTCGAATAAAATTTATTATGATAAAAATTTTTCAATAAAATTTATTCAAACAAAAATTATTCGAGTAAATGTTTACGAATAAAATTATTGTTATAAAATACATAGAATAAAATTTATCGGAATTAAATTATTTGAATAAAAACTGCTCCAACAAATTATTTTGAAAACATTTTTCATTTTAAATTCATTTAAATAAAATTATTCGAACAAAATCATTTAAAAAAATATATGCTATGAAATAAATCACTCGAATGAAACTATTAAAGAAAAAAATTATTTGAATAAAGTTTTTCGAATAAACATCTTCGAACTACTCGAACCAGTTTAAATAAAGTTTTTCATATTAAAATTACTCGAGCCAAATTATTCGAAAAAAATTAATCGAATGAAATTATTGAAGAAAAAATATACTAAACTAATAAAAAAAATTATTTGATTAAAATTATTCGAATAAAACTCCCTCGAATTACTCGAATCAGTTCAAATAAAGTTATTCACATAAAAATTATTGTTATAAAATTATTCGAGAAAAAATCTCCCGAATAAAGTTATTAAAGAAAATACACAATTTGAATAAAATTATGCGAATAAAACTTTTGAATTACCAGAATTAGTTCGAACAAAGTTGTTCATATTAAAATTATTCTAGCAAAATTATTAAATTACTCGAACGAATTTATTAAAAAATTAGTTGAATAAAATTATTCGACTAAGAATCTTCGATTTACCCGAATTAGTTCGAGTAAAGTTATTCATATTAAAATTACTCTAGCAAAATTATTCGAAAAAAAAATTACTCGAATGGAATTATTAAAAAAAATATTACAATAAAATTATTCGAATAAAAATCTTCGAATAACTCGAATCAGTTCTAATAAAATTATTCTAATATTTGAATAAAGACATTTACACATTCGAATACAATTATTTTAATCAAAATAGTTCAACAAAATTATGTGTGTATGATTGAATGGTTATGGAAAATTATTGGCAAAAATTAATCAATTTAAAATATGTCGATCGAATAAAATTATTTGAGCAAAAATTAATCGAATACTATTATTTTAATAAGAAGCTCTTCTAATGAAATTTGTTCAAATAAAATTGTTTGAATGTAAATTATCTGAATAAAATTACTCGATTCATAATATTTCGCAGAATTATTATTAAAGAAATTTTGTTGAAGTCGACGCGTCATTAAGTGCGATTTCCACAATCCAGACTTGAAAAAAATTTATATGAAAATCACTGATTTATTTTTTAGTAACTTCCACATATATTTTCTACTCAAACTCCTAATCGTTGGAATTGTAGGAAGTGCACTGAAGAGTTTTCTTTTTAAAATTACAGCCGCAATTGAACCATTTTTAATTTTTTATTTTTTTGCGAAATGTTTTGTAGATTGAACAATTATCTGCTTGCGATAGTTTGTAACAAACATTCTTTGTCAGTCTGTCCTGTTTCGCAAAATAAATGTTCAACAGTCAATACGAATTTTAGCTTTACAAAAACCATTGAAAATTAATACCCAAAGCAGCAAAAGACACGCCTACACATTTCTCTCACATTTTTCGATAGAACAATCTTGGAAAGTACAAAAATAACAATTTCACTTTACATTGTAATCGAATCAGGCAAGACATTTTGTTCGATACTTCGTAATAGTGACTACAAAATAGTGGACTTAAACGATAACATTCCTACGAAACACTCCAATAGATGTAGGGAGAATGTCTGGCATTTGGGAAAAGGTGTGCTCGTTGTAGCAAATAAAATGGAATAAAAGTCAACACTATTGGTGTGTTTAGCTTTATAAAGACATACCATTTCACTTTAGGTGCGACAACATGACGCGTGTTCGCTTCAAAAAAAAAACGGAACGAAAAAAAGAATTGAAATCTATTCAGAGATATGAACATGTTCTGTTTTCTTATTGAATTTTGAATTTTGCTGGGACGTTCTTCGAACAGGGAAAGAAATGAGAAAAAATAAAAAAGAATACGTTCTTATCATACTGTTGGATATGACGTGCTACGCAATTTTATGTTGTCTTTTTTGTTGACTTTAGCTACAGTTTATTTATTTTTTGTTGTTCTTACGTAGGTTGATATCATTCGTTAAAGCTGCCTGCTGCCAGTCTGCCTGTCTGTCGGAGTGGCATGTCCAGTTGGCATCTTATTTTCTTAGTGTCCAGTATTTTTGATTTGGTTATTAGTTTTTCCTCTTCTTTTAATTTTAAAGTATTTATTTTTTATTTTTTATTAAATGTGCATGTTAGAAAATCTAAAGATTAAAAAATAATAATTTGTGAACAAATATGAAATCTTCTAAACCGGCTGCCGAAGGATACTTTATGTTAATTTAAGTTAAAGGTACTTTAACCTAAACATAAAATGTACAATTTTTAAAGCAAACACATTAAAAAATTTTTTTTGTAATACTTATAAAATTGTTTTAAAATATGTATGTACTTTTCAAAGAGGAATTTCTTTTAAAAAAGTACTTTTCTGAGGAGGAAATTTTTGGGAAAAGCATTTTTTAAAAGTAACTTTTAAGAAAAGTATTTCTTTTTTGAAAAGTAAATTTAAAAAAAATGTTTTTGTTCACGATTAAGTTTTCGAAATACAGTGCACTATCGATAACCTGAACTAGTTAAAAACGGCGGTGTTCACGTATGTGAACTATTCACCTTATCGCATCCCGAATCAAGAAACAATGTATTTATTGTATTTTTAACAAGACTTGGCAATTGTTTAACTTTGTTTTGTAAAAATATTTACTTGTTTACTAAAATGACAAAAAATTTTTATATTTTATTTAATGCTTTATTTGCTGCACCGTCATCATAATTGCACAAAAAAGTGTTTTCCAGAAAAAACTCATTCTTTTCTTTCTTCAGTTGCATTTTCTTTTCTAAAACTTGTAACACAGTTTTCGGGGCTCTGGGAGAAATCTTAGAGGGTTATGTGCTAAGGTTGTGCTGGGTACCGGGTCACTGCAACATCACTGGCAATGAAATGGCCGATGAGTTGACAAAACTGGGCTCGGAAATGGATCAGGATCAGGACTATCTAGAGGCGATGGGACCTCCGATGGCCTTTATTTTGGAAGGATCGGGGAATGGGTTCTGTGCAGAACTAACAGGGACTGCTGGAACCGAACGGACTGCCGTGTACCACGTGCGCTATGGCCGGTGCTTAGGAGCTCCGATTCGAATTCGCTGATGGGCAGAAGTAAGGTCTGCGTTAGAACCACGATAGCTGTTATCACGGTCCACTGTCTGATTGGCAGGGTGGCGGTGATGATGGGTGATACTTTTATTAAAAATAAAATTTACAAAAATAAAATTTTTTAGTAAAAATACTTTAAAAAATATTTTTTCAAGAGTGTACTCTTTTAGTGCATTTTCTAAAAAACGTATTTTTTAATAAAAAAAATTAATTTTTTTTTTACTTTTCATTAAAAAGAATTTATATTCAAATTAAAATTTCGCCTCGTAAGTGATGATACAATAATTTCTAATAAAGTCACATTTTAAAAAAATTATTATATGGCAAATTTTCAATAAAAAGGGCAAAAAATTTTGTACTTTTTCTGTAAAAGAAAACGGCATAAGTCTCTAAAAAAGTTAGTTTTAAAAATTTCGTATTTTTTTAAAAGAAATACTTGGTACACTAGACTATATGTGAATGCGGCTTAGAATCCTGTGAAAGGCTCTAAATGATTCTGCCGACGGTCCCACAAAGAATACATTAAAGAAAGTACCTTTTGAAACTATCAATCTATAAACGTACTATTTTTTAAGAAATCTTTCGTAAATGGTCCTTTTAAAAACCAACAAATTTGAAAACACAAGGAGTCCATTTAAGCGAAAAATTAAATTAGGTCTACTGCAGCTATAAAAGTTGTCAACGTCACGACAACGATTCCATTAAAGTCAACTTTCTGTGTATCATAGTAAAATCATAACGAAGTCCTTGATTAATGACATGCCGCGTACGAATTTAAAAAGGTTGAGAAACTCTGGTTTTGACGAATGACGTTTTTACAAGAAGCAAGAAATCTACATGATGCAAATGTTGTAATGCATGTGGTAAACATTTTTCATGACACAAAGTGTTAAGATCAAAATTTAAAATCGACCGTATGGTAATAACAACAACAACAACAAGAACAACAAAAGCAAAGAAAGTGAACGAGTCTTAAGGTAATAAAAACGTAAAAGTAGAAATGTGTAGTTGAGTCTGTAGGCTGTAAGAACAACCGAATAAAAATATTCGGTTTACTCTAAAAGTTTAACATTTGACAGACTTTTGTTAAATTGCTGCACGATTAGGAATCAGAAGCGAAATGTTTAATGTTTTCGAATTTTTAAAAATACTTATAACCATGCAGTTATTCATAAATATTAAACAGTTCTCATACTCGTAATAGTTGTTGCATAAAATCGGATTTTTATCAAATTTCGAAATTGAATTTTTGAGAACTATGCCAAAAAACCTAAAAATTATATACTTTTGGCTTGATATAATAAAGTTAGCATTGAATTCCGACAACTCGAAATCATGTTCGAATTTTCGAACATCACTAAAAATAATATTTCAGCGTTTTTACTACAAATTGCTGTATGTGTTCGAAAAATTCGAAGTTAAATATATATTTTTTTTTATTAAATTGAAAATGCAATTGCAAGTAAAATTTTAAAATCTTGTTTGTTTAATAAAAATTTATACGAACCAAAAATTTTAAATTTTTACGAACATGATGCTGACTTGCCAGTGGAATTTAAAGAAGCATTGATTAATAAGAGAAGAATCAATTCAAAAAGAGCCAAAAGCTATTAATTATATGTGTGCGAACCATTCTACAAAAATATTCGGTTAACCATATCAATAAATTTATTAAAATCCCATAGAAAACCTTCATGTTTAAAACTAAACAAGAAACGCCTTTTTGTTTTATAAGTGCTTGTAAAATTTGCTTGTTGTAATTTCAGACTAAAAGATATGAAAAAAAATGTTTTAATTTTTTTTTGCAAACAGTGAACACAAATTAATTGTCAAATAAAATCTGGCAAAAGTGTCATGTTGAAATGGTTTCCACAGGATGTACAACATGGCTTAATAAATGGCAGAAAAGTTTTAAAAGAAAAAAGAATAATAAAGTATTTAAATAAAACAAGAATTTGGCAGCCAAGTAATTAATCATTAATTACATGACAATAATATTTACAAAGTAAAGTCTTGTTTTTGAATACTTTTCAAGCGGATTGTTTAGTTTTCATTGACAAAAAAACGGTACCATGGCAACACTTATATACATTTACTGAAATCATTGACATTTCCTTTGAGACAGACGGACAGACAGACGGACAGCAGCAATTGCAACAACAATGTATGAAAAACAATAATAACAAAACACGAAAACACGTTTTAATGTTCGTTCATTCGTTTGTTTATTTGCTTTTTTAATCAGGCGATTAAATACGGCATTAAAAGTCGAACAAAATAAAGTGTTGGAATTAAAAAACAATTAAAAAAAAAGAGACCAACAAAATAAAAATTATAACATACTTGATGGGCGACTTGATGACAAACTGTTTGAATGAAGGTGATGGAATAGTATTCTCTTACATAAACGGTGATCGAGTGTCAATCAAAATCTAACAATTAAGCTTCACACTTCCAGACACAAACTAGACACGACTGCAATGAAAACTTAGACCATTTTTATATTCGACAAGTAGTTGGATGTCTAAGAAGTAAAAAGACAATTAAAACGAAGATGATTTCAAAAGATCTGTAGCTGTAGACTTTTTGCAAAGAAACTAAAAAATTGGTTTTATTTGAGTTTTTATGTAGGCGGGTGCGGATCAATGGGAGGAAAATAGGATAGTTCCACCCAAAACGATAAAAATCGTGCAGGTTCTTTAAATCACAAAAGTTCAAATCACATGATTTTCATAAATTTTATAAATTTTGTACATCGCAAGAACTGCAGCATTCGAGGAACGAACAAAATGTCAAATACGCAAAAAAATAAATAAACAAGGATCCAACAGTCACAACATACTTTTTGAAATCAATTTGATTTGACCTTTTGTGATTTTCAAAAACAAGCCCGAATATTTATTGTTTCTATGGTGTTGCCTGAATCATATACGGTTTCATATACAAAATATGTAAGAAACTTTAACAGCCTGTTTATCGATCACAATTAACTAAAACAACGAGTAAACATATCAACGTTTTTCGTGTTTGGGTTCATGCAACACGAATGTCAAGTTTTTAAACAAAACACGTAACAAGTGGTACATTTTTTTGGTCCATGTATCGCGTTTTTAAATATCAAACAGCTGAAAGCAAAACGAATAGAATAAATTATTCGCTTTGGAAAAATATAATTAGACAACCTGAATAAAAATCAAAATAATATATAAAAAAATTATTTAAAATATTAATTTAAATGTCATAAAACGAACAATTGAAAACGTGTTACACAAACCCTATTTGTTACGTAGTCGTTAACGTGTCGCCCAGTTTTGTTTTATTTTTGACGCGTTCCATGAACAGATTGTAAGTTTCAACAACGTGAGCTTGAGTGAGCAGAACTTCAAATTAATAATTTTTAAATATTTTACTTTTTTTCTGACAGTGCATAAAAACTATAATAATACCCTCAATTTAGTTTGTTAATCCAAAATAGTTTATATTAGGCTCATGTTCGTAATTTATTTTATTATAAACAAATTTGGACACGAGGCAATTTCCAATAAACAAGGAAAACTAAATCAAATGATAAAAAAGAATTGTAAAATATCTCGTAAAAATTTCGTTTTGTAACCGCTCTCGTACCATTTACAACTTTTTTTTTTTAAGGAAATCAATGCCTTTTTAAGAAAACAAAAAGAACAAGCACTTCAACTTCATCAATTCCCAACAAAATCTTAACCATCCAAAAGGTTTTAAGAGCTAAACATTTTAGTAGCGCATTTGTTATTTATAAACCGCTATTGAACGCAAAATCGAAAAAAAAATTAAAAATTAAATTGATCATGATATCCGGCTGCAGTCGATACATGCTATTAATATCCATTACCAGCTACCTACCAGCACTCACTCTACCACCAGAATTCCAACTAACTGCATCTACTGCTGGTGTTAGCATGTTAAAAGCTAAATTCACAGCTGCCTCTTAACAAGAAATCTATGAGGAAAAAAATCTAATTCGACAGAAATCTAATTCCAAAATGTATTAGTTTGCCTGCATGGATATTTTCCTTTAGTGCTGAATCATTCCATCAGCAGTTTCATCGTTTTATCCGATCAATTGCAAAGCTTCTGTTTCTTTTTCTCTTTCGAAGATGGTATATTACTCTACATTAAGATAACGTGGCGGATAACAGATTTGAGAGCTCATTATGAAATTCTAGGAAACTATAAAATATTTTTAAAGGAAGTTTGTTCAAGAGATTATGTGAATTCGGTTGTGAGTTTTAAATTCAATTAATGAAAAACCTAAATGGCAATTGATTTAAAAACGATGGACTTACACAATAAATAGCAGGTAGTTGCAGTAATTGCAGCAGTTCGAGCTTTCGTATGTCGTTAACTAAAATGCAAAACGGTCTAATTGCGAGTTAAATAAAGTTACAGTAGAATCCAAAATCATATTCAAATTAAACTGTATCATGGCCTCTAATGCAAAGAGATCTAATGTAATATAAAATACGAGGGCGGATCAATAAGTCCGTGACTTTTTGAATGAAACACAGTTTTTTTTTGCAAAACAAAAATTTATTTTTCAACATAATCTCCTTTTAATTCAATACACTTAGTCTTACAATTACACGTTTCTCCAGTTTTTATATCCCTTCCAAAAAAATAGGACTTTTCGAAGTTCTTAAAATAGGCATTTGTTTGGTCAATAATTTCATCGTTGGGGCTAAATCTCTTTCCACTGAGCCATTTCTTTAGGTTTGGCAATAGGAAGTAGACACTAGGGGCTTAATCCGGAGAATATGCCGGATGAGGTACCAATTCGTAGCCCAACTCGTAGAGTTTTGCCATTGAGACTGCACACTGTGCACCCGTTCATTATCTTGATGAAAAAAAAACCTTACGAGTATTTCCTGGCCGTATGGGGTCGTTTACTTTTTAAACCTCCATTAAATCGGTCTAATAAGTGGGCATAATATTCGCCGCTTATTGTTTTTCCGTTTTGGAGGTAATCGATGTGGATTATCCCACGTGCATCCCAAAAAACTGCTGCCATCATCTTACTAGCTGACAACCTTACCTAGACCGCTGCTTGGTCGCCGGAGTACAGTAATGGATCCATGTTTCATCCACAGTTACAAAACGCCGCAAAAACTCATACGGATTGCGGTTAAACATTTCCAAACAATCCTTTGAAGTTGTCACACGTTTACGTTTATGGTCAATTGAGAGCAAACGCGACACCCATCTTGCAGACAACTTTCTTAAACCCAGCTGATTTTTTAAACTCGAAACCACACTGCCATATGAAATGCCTATGGCATCATCAATCTCATGCACTTTTACTCTTCGATCGTCCAACACCATATCATGGATTTTTTCGACATTTTCGGGTGTACTGACCTCAATTGGCGTCATTTGTACTTTTGCGACCACAACGAAAGTCAGTAAACCACCTTTTTACCATTGAAATCGATGGTGCAGAGTCCCCATAGTATTCATCGAGCTTTTCTTTGTTTTTTTTTCGCAAAAAATAATGTTTAATGAGCACTCGAAATTCACTTTTTTCCATTTTTAGAAAAACACACGAGGTTGTATGTTTTGAACAGCTGTAAAACGCAAAGTATATGACGACACTTGCTCAAAATTTTACAGTAGGCTATTAACAGGTGGTACTTGATGGCAACAGTGTTGCATTTCATATAAATACGAGGGAAGTTCGAAAAGGCACGGACTTATTGATCTGCCCGAGTTTTTGTTTGGAGAAAACTGATTTTTGTTACAGAAAAAATTAGAGAACGAATAATCAAAGCTTCAGCCACTACATTCTAGGAGGATATCAGGGAGGATTCAGACCAGGCATATCCACAGTTGATCAGCTATTTCTCTTGAAACAGAATTGCGAAAAATACTATGAATGTGGTATCGACACACTTCTACTTTTTATAGACTTCAAGCAAGCTTTTGACTCAATCGATAGAAACATAATACCTCAAGCTTTTTCCGACTTAGGAATATCCTTAAAACTTACAAGACTTAACTGCGAAACCTTAATTAATACTTCTGCTAAGGTTGTGATCCAACAGAAAGCAGTTGACGCCTTCCAGATAAACAGCAGAGTAAAACAGGGAGACTCGCTTTCAACAGTAGTATTTAATCTATTGCTACACACTACGCAGTTAAGGATCATTTAAGAACCGAGAGTTTGTGTAGCAAATCTGGTCGGACTATTGCCTACGCAGATGACATTGCAATTGTCACAAGGAACATCCGATAAATGGAGGAAATATTTACAAATATTGAGAGGTCAGCAAGAGCAGTGGGCCTTATTTATAATAAATGAACAAAAGGTTAAATAAATAAAAATGTCTGCGAATGAAAATCGACGAACTGTAAATGTTATACACATAAGTGAATACCACTTCGAAGGTGCAACTAACTTTATCTACCTGGGTGCCCTTATAAAAAACGACAATAGTGTGCCAGACTCTATAAGTGATCGAATATCGGCAGCTAAAAGAGCGTATTTCGGACAAAAGAAAATGTTTTCAGCAAACTGCCACATATGGATGTGAAAAGTGGTCCATGACAGAAAATTAACAACAGCTTCGAAGAATTTTCGAGCGTAAAATTCTCCTCAAGATATTTGGCCCAGTGCGAGATGAAAATGATATCAGAAACACAAGACGAAGAGAACGTCCGCGAACTAAATGGAAGGACCGTGTTGAAAACGATTTAAGGAAACTGGCAACAGAAACCTGTATATAGACAAGAATGGAAAATAATTATCGAACAAGCTAAAGCTCACGCCGAGCTTTAAAGATGCATCGATACGCCCTTTTGCCGTTACGATAGATACTAATATCGATATGTGTCTGATGAACATTCACTGTAAATTTAATAAAGCACAAGTTGAGTAAATTTTTTATTATCATACAAAATTACTGCGTATGAAATTACAGGTAGACCTCCCATAACAAGTGCTTCCTTGAACGCGGCTTCGGTATAAAATGGTTGATATTTTGTGATACGTTCTTAGTTAACACGGAAAAAACCTCAGTTTTACACGATTTTTAGAAACAATTTTTCATTCATGTAAATAGCTTTTTAACCTTGATCCATCTTTGGAACGCTGAACAATATTTAAAAGAGAGCTTGAGTTTTACACAAATCTTTCGAATGATCAAACAAAAATAGCACATTTTTTTAAGAAAAAAAAAAAATAAGAACATGCAGTGATGAAGAATAAATTTTATGATGAAAATTTTCAAAAACTTCTAAGGCTTTATGGACATACAGTCGTATGCAAAATAAAATATAAAATATCAGGCCTGTTCTGTTAATCACGAGATCTCAAATCATGTGATTTCTAAAAATTAAAAACAGTTCTTTTAGTGTTTTGTAAATCGTACGATTCATGACATTCGAAGATCGAATAAAAACAGCAATAATAAGAATTTATTTTTCGAAATCATGTGGTTTGAAATCACCCTGATTTTAGAACAGGCCTGTATATGGCTGAAATACGCTTTGGGAAGTCATCCTTTTGCACTGGTTTCTTGTATCGCTAAACACGGTTTTGGTTAGCATGACGTGTTCATGGAATGTATCTACCGTGTGCTAAGCGAGGACTACCTGTATTAGTATTTCAAATTAATATTAATAAGAATTTTGTTTAAAAAACAAAATTGTCTCAAATTCTGCTCAGAAAAACGATTTCGCCAGTCTGTGCCTGTTTATATTATGCAACTTTTGTCACTGAAATTCTTTCTTTTGTCGGCGAGATGGAAGAGATGTCGTCCCGAATCTTTATAGATCGGGAGTGTATATCATGGTTTTTAATAAAAATTTATTCAATAAAGCGACGACTTTCCTTGGAGAAGCCTGGGCTCTAATCGTCGCTTTCGATATCGAGTTGATTCGATCGAGTTTTCTTAGTTTGAGATTATGACATTCGATATCGAATAATGTGTTTATATTGTTTGATAGCGAACGAAGAAAATTCGATCGAATCAGCTCGATATCGAAGCGACGATTAGGCCTCTGATTTTTTTAATAGTGATGGATTTTGGTGGGACAAATCAACATTAAAAGAATTCAAATGACTTGAATGATTTTTTTTGCAAATCGCTTACAACAGATTTTAAATTAGTTCCACCGGAATTAGATGTTAAGGAATATTTTTTTGTTAATTAAAAAAAACGATTTGGAATTTTTGTTAATTAAGGCGTTTTGCGTTTCAGGTAACGATATGTGTGTATTTCATAATAGGCTAATATCTAGTTGCTGCAAACCAGTCATCATGGATTCCATATTCACCTGTTATCCACTTACTTAACTGCAAAATACTCTCCTTTTTTCATCTTTTAATACGAATACTTCATAAAAGAAATCAAATTTTTCACTTAATTGGCCAACGAAATATTTATCTCTTTGACCATAAAACTTTCACATATGCACATATGTGCGCATTTGCACTGGCATTGCATTCGAGGAAGTTCAAAATATAAATCGTACTGCACATAAATGCATCATGCAAATCTGTGCATTTATCAGACCTTAAATAGTTGTGTCCTGTTCAATTCGTTTGTGCGTTTTTTTTTCGTTTTCTATTTTTTCTTCAACTGCACTTTAACTGGTTTCACGTATTCCAATAATTGACAACGCCAACCAGGTGGTCTGACATTTAACATTTAAATGCTGTTAAAATAAAAAGATGAATGTGATGATGCTTGCTGACTGCGCAGTGGATTCTGTTAAATTACTAATGAGAATGTGTTGACTAGTTTTTTTTTTGCAAATATAAAAAAAAAATACATTTGACATCAAGATGCACTTTTAAAATTGTTATGAAAACACAAAAATAATATAAAAAAAACACTGAAACAATGGCTTCATTTTAATATGTTTGTATGTAAGTGGTATTTTAATGGGCACTTTGTACTAGTAAAACAATAGAAAAACGTGATTTAATAAGAATTGAATTATGGATTGAATTGGCAGCACTGTGCACTGTGCGAACGCGAAGAAATTGTTTTATATGACCTCGAATAGATTGTATATCACTTTCTGATTTTAAGAACTTTAACTACAGACCAAATTTATTTAAAAGATGACATAGAAACCTAATAAGACTAACATTTTCAATATATCGAGGGCGAGCGCCTAAGATGAGCCAACACAATGCTGTGCATTTGAGATTGCAAATTTATGCAATTGTAAATATTTACAATCAATTATGAACTCCGTTTTCTAAAAACATGTTGCAAAACATGAAATTCCTCTCTTCATTTTTAAGTTCGCTCAATCTCCTTTGAATTCCCTCAATTGGTTGTTACAAAATGAAGTGTAAATATAAACTACAGATCTTTGTATTGTTTATTTATACACGAGTAGCAAGTGCATATCTTTGTATTTTGTTAGTGTAGAGTCAAAATATGCTACACTACTTTCCAAATGCTACGATGCAAGACCATTTGCACAACATTGGCGGTATTCAGTGTTTGGTGCAAATGCTCTTGCGAAAAGGCAAATGCAAAATATCGTAGCTTTTTTGTAAAATCCAACAACAAAATACACAGAGTTGCCGTTAAATTTCACAAAAAAGCTGCGATATTTTGCATTTGCACTTTCGCAAGAGCATTTGCACCAAACACTGAATACCGCCATTGTATTAATATAATAATAATAATAATAATCGTATATTCAATGCCTGTGTGAAATCCACACTGCTATATGGAAGCGAGACATGGCTCATGACGAGTACTATAGCGAGAAGACTGCAAGTTTTTGTAAACAAATGTTTGCGCATAATATGCCGTATCTTTTGGCCAAACGTAATCACCAACATCGATCTCTGGCGATTGACAAACGAAGTTCCCATTACTCGCCAAATTGCAAGACGAAAGTGGAAGTGGATAGGCCACACATTGCGACGACCAGTTGGCAGTATCACAAGAACGGCATTGGAATGGAATCCTCAAGATAGCAGACGCTCTGGCCGCCCAAAAAACACCTGGCGTAGAACAGTCATACAAGAACTCAATATGCAGAACAAATCGTTTAATGAAATAAAAGATGTTTGTAATGATAGAATAAGTTGGAATTTACTTGTAGAAGCCCTATGTTCCCAAGTGGAATAAATAAAGGAAAAAAAAAAATAATAATATAATATTTGAGAATTTTTTTAAAAGAAGATTGCAAGTCATATCAATCAGGTAATAGCGATTCTACAACAATAAGAAATTTGCTGTAAAAATGCCTGAACGGCTGTCAAAACAAATTACAAAACCGGGGGGCACTGTCAGCACCGATGAATATTTTAGAAAATGCCAAACATCATATAAAACAGAATATGTACTCGTATAAGGTGCTTGGCTGTTTGAAATCAGCTATGATATTATTTACAATTTTAGCACACATAGAATGATTTTCTGCTACAAAGCGTGAGTGTCTTTTTTAAGCGTTTAGCAAGTTAATTATAGAAGCTGATTTTAGAGTTTACAGAGTTTACTTTGCCGCATGGAATAAACCAAGCCGCAAACGATATTTCAACGCGAACGCCACCGATAAAATTTTCGTTCGGTTCCAGCAGTCTTAACGACAATTTAATTTCAGCACATGCAGTTTTTGTTGCGGCTCCGTTGCCGTAAAATTTTTTACACGCAGGAGTCTACTTGTTTTGATTGTAAAAATAAAACGAAAAACGCAACTGTTATAGCGTTGCTAACCTTTGTAATTACCAATCTGCAACGGTTTTTGGTTATTCATACGAGTACTTGTTCAAGTGATGCAAATCTCAGTTTCATGTATTTTGTTAATTGTGGTCTTGCAGAATATAGCACGTATGCTAGATTTGCAACACTTGCAAGGTTTGCAAGGGTAGTTTGCAACGAATGGCGATTTCCGCTTATGTTATCAACACAAATTTAATTTTACAAAATTGACTTCTAGTCGTGTTAATTAGCTACTACCTTGTTGATCTGCCTTGGAAGATTGCTAATAAAAACTTCAGCAAAATCTTTATGACATTTTTTAAGCAGCAAAATGTAGGCTTCTTTTTAATTGTAATGGCCTCTTTAGCCGGCCATAGAAATCGTAAATGTACCGTAAATGTAAATGTTTGTGTACTTATAGAATAATTAAAATCGTGTCATGTGTTTTTGACATATAAAAAAAATGCATTTATACATATGAAACATCAAAACAGTGATGGCAGTTCAATATGTCAACAGTATTTCTAATTGTGTGTAAAAAGTACGAAAACTATTTAAATAGTGTCAAAACATTATTTTATACTTATTAGATTGAATTTTAGCTCTATTTTCATTATTATTGTTGTACGGCCGCATCCATAAACAAATAATTTAGGTTTGAAATGCATTTTTTAAGCAAACTTGTACAAAAAAATATGTCATAAAATATATTTCAAATATAAATTATTTTTTATGAATACGGCACATATAATCTGCAAATAATTTTTTCTACACCTGTTTGGTATTATTACTATCCAAAAATCATTTTTTTGTACCCTTGCCCTTAAATTCTACAAATAATAAGTACATACATACGATTGGCAGTCTCTTCTTAATATTTATAAAAAAAAAATTGATTAAGAAAACTAAATTTATTCAATATACACCATGAATGTATACAAATTTAACAACTAAAATGGTTAAAATATCAAAAGAAAAAAGGTACCAAAAAAGGGCTACTGTGCCGCATTCATAATCAACATACGAGTAGATGCGTTCCATCACCGTCTACATTTTTCACGTAAAATCGCAATGAAATTCTATCTTCTACATGTTGGTTCGTTGCGGTTAAGTGACATTTCGGTCAGGTAAACTTGTTCATTGCTTTTTCATGTAACAGATACGATCAGCTGACACGACTACATTTACGATCCGCTGAAGCGTAGTCAGCTGATTTTGATAGCCAGTGATGACAAGTTATAGTTTATTTTCAATTGTATATATTTATTTGTTTACAATTTTTGTGTATAGATATCATCTTCTTACAAATAGCCAAACAATATAATATTTATAACATCTATTTATAACATATAAAACATCTAAATTTATTTTTTCTCAATATTTCGTTACCCTTTGGGTAACTTCTTCGTGAGGAAAAAATCGTTAAACAATTTAAATAACAAAAAATTAAAAATCCACAATTTCTTTTTCCGTTTTTTTATTAAAAATTGGTTGTCAATTAAAAAATTAGTTTGAATTTTTATTTTGAAATAATTGATTAAATGAACTTATTTTGAAAATTTGAAAACATTGATATGTGTTCAATTCACAAGCTCGTGTTAACGTCGTATGTGTTGTGTCTATTTATACAGTATTGTACGAGTATTTTTGTTGTTGGTAATTTTCATACAAAAGTGTGTTATAATTATACGTTTGAATTTTATATGTTTTTAATTGAGGACAGGTATGGAAAAATTCTATTTGTAAAGCTAAGTGTAGACGATATGTTGAATCAGCATATTTATGCTGACAAATTTGTTAAAAGTCACCCACATTGCAAAAAACGCGAAATTTCGCAAAAAGTTGAAAATTTTTTAAAAAGCCAGAGAAATTTGTAGCCATGTATCCGTGTAGCCTGCTGTCGTGAATATGTTTATATCTTAATTTATCTCGATTTTGTACTTGGTAAGTTTTGCAATACCTAGTGATATTTCCTCTGACGACAACATTTATGTTATTTATTTTTATATTTTATTTATATTAATAAATTTTATTGCAAAAATTATACGTATAAGAGTACATAAGTTGAATAATAATTAAAATTGTTGCCAAACTCACTAATTTCACAGACTACATTGAATTGACATTTAAAATACGACAAAACGACGATACAACAAATTTGTCTGTTCACAAGCACATAAACAAATATCGACTAAGCTTGTGAATTGAACAATTGTATTATTTTATTTAATTCTATATTTACTCATTTAGCCTTGTATACTAAATGCCTATAATTATAATTCTATGCTACACTAATTAGCTCCAATATTAATTCTTAAAATACAAAATTATTGATTATTTAACAATACGATAATTTAAAGTTTAATAACATTTGCACTTAAAAAAATCTATAATTACATAAAGTTTATTAAACTGACTGCACATCCTTCTAAATGGATGAGCATTTCTGTAATTTGATCTGAAGATGTTTTTTTTTAAATTTTAAATCAAAACTTTTCCGGCAGACAAACCTTTGTGAATATTTTTTTTTCATAAATTATTAAAATATTTCACATGTGAATAACATTCGTATGAAATATTTTTTTGAAAACAAATAAGTTCGCAAGCTATTTTTTCGGAGCGTAAAAATGTAATCATCCGGACATTTTCACAACACATTTTATTAATGGTACCAACTGTTCACACCTTCGGAAATTTCCATGTGAAATTTTATTTATGATAAAGCTGATAAGCCTTCAAAAATACGAATTAAACAAATAGAAAAAAGGTTTTCATTTCTTAAAAAATTTTCTTTAATTGTCGTTTCCATTTTTATGTAATAAATATCTATAACTCTGAGCGACACTTTCTGTGTCTACTCTAAGATTAAATCTTTGTCTTGTCGGAATCACAATTTGATTCATTATAACATCAAGTACGAGGATGAATAATAAACAGGATAAGACATCACAATCTCGCCTTACACCCGCTTTAACATTAATGTATTCGCTAATTTGGCTTTTATGCAGAGCGGAGCAAGTGGAGTCCATATGCAGACACTCTACAAGTCTGACTGTTTTATCTGTACCACCTTTGCACGGGGTTGCTTTCCATATGTCACAGTGATGAATGCTCATTGGAAATCTATAAAAGTGATGCAGACTCGATTGTCATTCCGCTGTCTGGTTAGTTGTAATGCGAAGGCAGCTGATATGATTAATACAAGATCTATTTGGCCGGTTTTTTTTAAGTTCAGACTCTACCCTTGGAGATACATTGGAATAAGATACGGTGTATTATCTTGTTAAGCATATTTAAACAGGTTATGCTTCTCCAAATCTGGCACTGCAACTGATTTCCCTTTTTGGGGATATTGATTTAAAAAAAAACATACACACACACATTTACTTTGTCAAATTGTTAAAAAAAATATATGTGTATTGAACAGTTTTCTAGATATAAGCAAACAAGATTAAAATTTTGTAGTTACGCGCTGTCAGTAGCAGACTTCGCAGCAGAAATCTATATTATTAATAGACAAATATATATCTTTAGATCCCTTTTACGGCCGTAATACTGAACCGATTTTGGAAAGATTTATATGTTTTCAGCATGATTTTAATTTTTTTAACTCGCTTCAATATTTGGGGAGCTATAAGCCTTTAAATTTGCTATGTGTAATGCACACTTATTACACATGCATGTAATTGACTGCATCAACTTTAAAAATAAACAAAGTGTGCGTGAGTGTTTGTGCAATTTGCTTTTGCATAGAAATGAGGTAGAATTTTAAGTTGTATATTGAAATGAATCAAGAAAACAAGATTGCATACTCAGCCGTACAAAATAAATTTCTACTGCGCATCTGCGTCATCATGGAATACAAATAAGTGTTCGTTGTAAAAAGTGTAAGAGATTTTTTGGCGAAAAACTGGAAATAACTAAATAACTTCTAAGCGGGTACATCGATTTGAACAAAATTTTAAATATATAAAAAAAGAGATGCAGTCGAGTAAAGCTTTTGAGATTGGTCTTGAAGCTATTTGAAGAAGAGCTTCCTCGGGCTACCAAAATTTTGCATTTCAGCTTGCTTTCCATACACAAATGTACTTTTGTTTACAACACATATTCTATGTCTACGTCACAACACAACACAATCACACACAACAAAATAACGGATCTACGCAGTGCGCAATCTTGTTTTCTTGATTCATGGTATATTTATAATTTTTCGTATCGTATGTACACTCATACCCCGGCTTACGTCGTTTCGGTTTGCGTCGTTTCGAGCTTGCGCCTTTTTAAAATTTCCGCGATTTCGATGTTGCGTCGTTTTTGCTTCAATTTGCTTCGCATTGCTTCGAAGTTGCGTTGTTAGTGCTTCGATTTGCGTCGTTAATAAATGTTTGTATGTAAAAACCAAAAATAGAAAAGGGGGATTTCCCGTTGAAGTCTAATGCAAATTTGTATGTGAAAATTGTCTACAAGTTTGTCTTCCTTGGTAGTTTCAAATTACATTTGGTAAAGTGAGGTATTTTATTTTAATAAAAACTATTATTACATAAATAATAATAAAAAATTGGTATTTTCTATTGAAAAATAGTTTTTTTTTACTAAAATTATGAGTCTCGGAACGAATTAAATGAAAATTAATACAAATATATGTAAAACTGTGATTCGGTTTGCGTCGTTTCAGTTTGCGTCTCGTTTTTGCGGTCCCAATTAGCGACGCTAACCGGGTATGAGTGTATTTATGTAAATGTTTGATATTAATTTCTAGAATGCGGTCGTTTGAGTCGACTGCTGGACAACACTAGTTTTTATACATTTTTAAGCACAATAACAATTTGAAATTTATCGCTAAACCAGACTTAAACAATACTCTCTCATGATCATTTTTAAAACTCACACTTATCTCTATACTTTTTCCTATTTCAGGTGATGATGTTTGAGATTTAATCTAAAGAGAAGCCTCAAATGTTACGATATTAAGCAAATGTAAGTAAAAGCATAAAAAAATATATCGAATATATCGAATTAATTTAATGGAAAAATCTTCTTGAGCAAAAATTACAATATTTGCTTTTTAATGTTAAGAATTATTATAAATTGATATCGGAAACCTAAAATCTATCTAGTGGCCATTTTCTTTTTGTTTTAACAGAAGCTTTACAAAGTGATGATTTTAATTTACGAACAACCTGCTACACGTTGCAATATGAGACGTTGTGGTTAAATGCAGCAGCTAAAGTTTTACCATTATAAATCTGGTAAATCCTTGTTTTTTATAAAATCAATATGTGTGTGTTTTTACGACAAGATTGGTGGCAATTTTATTGAAAATAAGTTGAAGAAAAACTACAAACTCTATTGAAAACATGTTATCAATTATGCAAAGATCATATATTTATTGAACAACCTGATATTATATTTCCTAATACTGTCCAAGCGGCAACAGCACAGCACAGCGCAGCGCTAATGTTGCATAGACTGTTTTTGTGGTTGTAATCGTCGATTATTATTTATAAGAAACATGAACCTGTGCATGATGTTTCAGTTAACACATTCATTCAAAACAACACTCTAGATATTCTTTCCCACTTGACCAGGGATTCGTAACAAATGGATGTTGCTTAAAGCGAAGAATTTTCGTAACAAAAATTCTCGCTAAATGTGAGCAAATTCAAAAGGAAAAAACGCGAAAGTTCAATTCAGCAAATTGATCTTGATAATTTCTTGAAGACACAAATTTGGAAAAAAAAAATTTTGTAGTTTTTAATCCAAAGTAATTATTGTTTTTTGGCTAATGTTCGTAACGTTTTTAGTCAGAAAGAATTGAACATGAGACAATATTCCAAGGGAACAAGGGCAAATTTTAACACTAATTAATTTCATGGAAACGCACATGAAAAATTTTTCCTTGTTAATTTGGAATATTGTCTCATGTTCAATTCTTTCTGACTAAAAACGTTACGAACATTAGCCAAAAAATAATAATCATTGGATTAAAAACTACTAACAACCAATTTGTTCGACAAATAATCACTTTAAATAAAAAAAAAATTTAATATTGCAAAATGTAAACTTTTGCTGCTGTGAACTAATCACGATAATTTCTCGAAAATTTACCACAAGTAGAAATGCGTTACCTGGAACTATTCTCGATAGTTTCTCAAATATATTTCGTGATTGCTTATTTTATACACAATAAACGAAGTGGAAGCAAGTGTTGCACTATCCTGTTTAGTAATATGTTTGTCCAGCAGTACGGAGGTGGTGAGTTCAAAACTCAGCTAAGATTCCTGTTATTCTAATTATTAATCTCGAAATTTTTTCGATTTCTTTCGTTTACGGCTGGATTTTGATGTTACTAAAGACCCGCAAGCAAACCTTTGATATCAATAGGTTTTTTAAACCAAACTAATTAACAAGTAAACTTTTCTCGATTGTTTTTTGATTGCCGATCTCGAAATTTCACACAAAAAAACTTCGTTGTCATAAACGAAGGTTTTGGTCAAGTGGGGTGTGTTTGTGGTTTTTGTTTTATTTGTTGGTCATCATTTCAGCCAACTAACCGAGCAAACAAGTAACATCGAACATGTAAGTTTGAGCATCTAACGATACAACTACACGCCCAGCGCGTTACAATAGTTCTGATAAATACTTTTTTGATTCAAATATGTTACCAATTCGTTAGGTCTCGCACAAGCAAGATCTTCTTACGAAAGCGGTACATCTAAAAGGATTCAAAGATAAAATAATTATAAATTAAAGATTTCAATTCTGACCATCTCTGACTTCACACCGTGACATGCATGAAATGAGCATTAATGCACGTATCCGTAGTTCTCGCCATTGCACCGTTTCCTCCTCCTCTCGGAACTCACAACTTCGTAATGTTACGCAAACAGCTACGAGACATTCGAAATTTATTCACGGAGGAATTTTCAGTATACTTCTTTGTGCTTGATAAGTAATTATTCAAGGACTTTATTTTTTATTGTAGTGCTCTGTAGTGCACCACTCCCGTGATCAGCATGATCGTGATTAGTTTTTTATTTCAATCTCGCGAGCGTGCATAAACGTGTGTATGAGTAGGTTTTTGGCGTGATAACTTCGTGATTTTTTGTTTTAAGCAGGCTTGCCACAGAATCCAATATTGTCGGAATTGCATTTGAAAAGAAAAAATACTTTTGCGTGATTAATTTAAATGTCATCGTATATATGTATATTGAAACGATTAATTTGGCTCAAGTTCAAACCCGAGTTTACCCATTTATTTATTCTAAATTTTTATTTCATCTTTATTAGAAAATTTTTTGGATAAATTCATTTTTTTATTCAAAGAGTACTATATACATATAGAACAATTTTTATTATTCGTCAGACTAGCAGAACGGATCAGTACTGATTGCGAAGACGCTGGATACTAAAAATATACATGTTTACGTGGTCATAGTTGGTTGAATACTAAAAAGAAATTCAACTACAAATAACAAAAACCAGACAACATGATAAAAAAAGTTTATTCTCAGCAGCCAATGTCGCTGAATAAACGAGAGAGACTGGAATATATGGAGTACTTACAAACATTAATTTAAATGTCATCGGTTTTATTTTCAAAACAGATCGTAATTCTAGATTAAACATAGAATCGATAACATTGAAATTCATTACACAAAAGTATAATTTTGTAGTCTTTTCAAATCCAATTCCGACAACATTGGATTCTTTGACAACCCTGATTGTATTTGTTTTCATAAAATTTTTTAATTATTTGAGAATTTTTATTTTTTTTGTAAGTATTTCGTGAGCGTGAGTTTTCGTGATTGTGACTGAATTTTTTCCTCTCTCATGCGAGTGTGCATGAACGTGACCCAAAAATATAAGGTCGTGCATGAGCAAAATTTTTTTATCAGAGCGTGCATGAGCGTGAATAAAAAGTCACTCACGATACCATCTGCACTTATTAGTGAGAAATGGATCTCATGTGGGGTTGTTGGTTTTTTATCATCATATCGATAAATAATTTAAACGAGGCCAGTTCACTTTCGGAACATTGTTTATATTTGCGAATGGTATCTAATTCATTTACAAACGTTTTTCCCGTAAAAATAAAAAAATTTGATGTTAAATTTCCTATTTATTTAGTGGTTTTTTAAAACCAAAGTGATTATTATTTCGGCTAAAGTTCGTAACATTTTTAGTCAGAAAGAAGTGGACATGAGACAATATTCCAAAGGAACAAGGAAAAATTTTAACACTAATTAATTTCAACGTACACGTGTGTGTTTGTATGTCTGTTTGTTAGCACCTTATAGGCAGGAGTGCCAAACGTGACGATTTTACGTAATTTTTACCATTTTTTATAGCAAATTTCACAAATATACATCTACGTGTGGCAAAATGTTAATCTCGATAAAAAAAAAATATTCATATTGAAATGAATTGTTTGGCTTGAGTTCAAATATGAGTTTATGAGTTTTTTTATTGGATAAATTCGTTATTTTATTATCATCAGACTAGCAGAACGGATCAGTACAGATTTCGAGGTCGCTACATCATCTCATCAGCGTTCTTTGTTCGATTTTACCACTTTTTACGGTGGATTATTTAACGAATTAGAATACGAAAAGTGCAACTTATTCATTTTTAAAAGTTAAATCAACTTCGATTAGTACGAAATGCCATCTCTGATGATTAATTATTCCAAATATTTCATACTCTCCCACTTTTTGCAGAACCATTGTTTGCTGAGATCAAGCTGTTTTGCATTTTCGTTTACTTTGTTTTTATCTTTTGTGGTCAAGTTTGTTAGTATTCAACCACCTGTGACATTGTAAACATGGAGTTTATGACGGGTCTCTTCGTTTTTCACAATTAATGTTTATGCGTAATTTGTTGAAATAAAATATAAAACATCAAATAAAAAATTAGCGTTTATTTTGGAAAATGTATTAACTGTTTCGACACAAAATCTGTTCGAATCTTGCTTTGAATTGATGAAAAATGTTTAAGATATTGTTGAGTTTTTAATTGAATTGTTAATTTTCAAACGAAAAATTTTTTATTTATATATAATACTGTTGGTTGTTGAATAAAACAGAAGATTTTTGTGTGACAATTCGCACGAAATGATGAACAGAGTACCATGCTTAAGTTTATATTTAAAAAATTAATACGAATTTCCAGCTGAATGTGTGCACTAACTAAAATGTGTTTGTTAGAAATTTTGGTTGACAGCTGAAGACAATTTAAAATGAAACAGCTGGGGAAGTCCCCAAATTATTATGTAGTTGAATTATAATTTAGCTACTACCCTGTTGATTTAGATTTTAATTCATATTTAGGGGTGTTCATATTACTGCGATTGCACTGTATCTAGAAAAAGCTTTAAACTTCAAACTGGGACACTATACACTGCACATAATTAACTATGATCTACAAACTTTGCTCTGGTCCCACTAAACAAGGAGGACAAGTGTTTAATTACATGACAGACAGTCAATGGCCATCTTAATATCGGTGCATATTCAACTTGTTTCTTCGTAGATCCGTTTGTACCTCAACCAATAAACTCCCTTAAATTATGTAATTCCCAAAGTGCTTAGATTTTGGAATTAATAAGAAGAAGAAAAGAAGTCATTCCTTGAAAGTCCTTTGCACACTATTTTTCCCAACCAAATATACCTTAATTTATTTACTTTTTCACTTGTTGTAGTTTCATGTTTTAAGATAATCTTAAATGTAGAAATATTTAAATAAATTGTTAAAGATTATTATCACTGAAGGATGAACGAAAGAAAAAAATTTAAAAATGAATATCGCAATAAGTAAAGATGGTCAATTGTATAAGAGGAGATATGAACAAAAAAAAAAATACAAAATAAAAAAATACTAAAGCCAAAGAATATTAAACAGATAGAAATGCAACAAACGTTAGTTATCAAAACAAGATACGAGAGTGTTAGATACATTTTTGTTTTGTATCTTTCTGTTTCTAATGTCAGAAAAAGTACAAATTTTTGTGGTATTTCATACCAAAAAAATAACCATTTATTTTTTGCGTAACTTAAGAGAGCAGCTGCGCTTGAAAACGTCTTAACACTTTCAAATATTTATTTTTTTTTTAGATTTTTTTTATAAATTAGAATTGCATGCAAATAATGATTTAATGCTTTTTTGGTATTTCGTTGCAAAAAAAACAAGAGAATTCAAACGATTTGAATGATTTTTATGCAAATCTCTTACAGCAGATTTTAAATTAGTTCCACCGGGATTAAATGTTAAGGAATAGTTTTGTTTGAAACTACATTTTACAGCGTAAGATAAGAAATATTCAAAAGCATAACAAACACTTCATGAAATAGTTATAGGTGGAGTTGAAGGAAAATTGTAGAGGATAAAAGTAGAAAGGATAGTATTTTACTGGGATTTTAAGAACTACTCGTATAAAAAGTTAATTTTTAAGAGTGACTTTTCATGTAAAAAGTACTTTTTTAATAACATTTTTATAAGAAGTACTTTTTTTTTACAAAACAAAAATTTGTTATAAATATATAAATTTAAGAAAGAAATTTTATTTTACTAAACAATTTTTTTGTAAAATATAATTTTTTTTGAAAAGTACCTTTTTTTATTAAAAATACCTCTTTTACAAAAAGTACATTTTTATTAAAAGGAACTGCGTTTATAAAAAATTCGTTTAAGAAAAAAATACCATTTTTATAAATACAGTAAAAATTTGATAATCCGGATAATTGGTTGCAGACCCCAATCCGGAGTATCGAATTATCCGGAATACTACGCATGTATGTATTTATTAAAAATTGTAATAATTAATAGCAAAATTAAACATAAAATCATAAATATTAATTTGTACAGTTCTTCAACAATATTTACTTTATCTAAAATAGATAGTCTTGTGTGCTCTCTTTACTGAAGGCATCTTGCAACAATACTAAACGAAAAACACATGTGCAACGTTCCAAAACATACTCACATCACACTATTCTAACTGTATTTTTCAAATCATGCTGTGATTTGTATAAAAAAATAAATAAAAACGGTTGTTATTCAATCCGGACTATAGAGTTGCAATCAATCCGGATTATAGAATACGAAATGAGTTGCAAAATTCTGTCCGGATTACCGAATATTCCGGATTAGTGGAGTCCGGATTATCGAATTTACACTGTAGTACCTTTTTTTTACAAAAAAACACGTTTTATAAAAATTAACTGTTTTACTAAATGGTCTTTTTGTAAAATATACCTTTGTTTTAAAAAAAGTTTTTTTTTATTAAAATTACGTTTTTTATTGAAATGAAATTTTTATGGCTTGAATTCAAATCTGAGTTTACCCATATCTTCTTAATTTAAGAAATTATTTTTGAATAAATTCATTATTTTATTAAGAGAGTACTTTTATTTGAAACAATTTATTCATCAGACTAGCAGAACGGATCAGTACTGATTTCGAGGTCGCTACACCATCTCATCAGCATTCTTTTGTTCGATTTTACGCTGATGATATGGTGTAGCGACCTCGTCATAACAAGTATTTCCTTCGTTTTTCTAAAGTACCGTTTTAGCAAAAGGTGTCGTCATTAAAAGTACCTTATAAAAAGAACTTTTATAAAAAGTAGTTTATAAAAAAGTACCTCTTTTGAAGAACGGCCTTTTTAAAAAAAGTACCTTTTTTATAAAAAGTACATCTTGTGTAAATATGACCCTTTTAATAAAATGTACCTTTTTAATAAAAAGTAATTGTTTTATAAAAAGTAACTTTTATAAAAAGTAACTTTTATAAAAAGTAACTTTTATAAATAGCGACTTTTTTATAAAAAGTTTTTATTTTATAAAAAGTACCTCTTTTATAAAAAGTACCTTGCTTATCAATAGTACCTTGTTTATAAAAAGTATTTTTTTTCATAAAAAGTACCTTTTTTTAAAATACCCATTTATAAAAAGTACATACTTGCGCAAAAAGAACTTTTTAGTACAAAATGCAAAAATTATTACATTTTTGTTAAAAAGACATCATGTATGTAAAAAAAGTACCGTCTATATGAAAATAGATTTTTAAAAGCATTAAAAGTTCCATTGCGAACAGTTCTTGTTAATCAAAATTACCTTTAACAAAAAAAAACTGTCCAGCTCGTCTACTTAGCTCACTTCACTTTTTCTCACAGTGTAGGAAGTGACACAAGTTTTAAAGATTTAATTACATTAAACTGCCAGCCACCATAAAAGCCTATCACAGCCAGTCGAGGGACCGGGTATCAGATTACAAAATGTTGTTCATGTTTTTGCATGAATTTGTTACAGTTGCCCAGATACGGCGACCACAATTCGTTCCAAGAACAAGCGATTTTGCTCGCTGGTCTTTTCGCGTCTTCTTAAATTAAAACGGGCAAACAAAAAATATGTAAGAAAAGAGCAAAAAAAACACTGTGATCAAATCATAAACATTTAATACTATTCACGTGTTTGTTGTTAGTTTAATTGTTGTTGTCGTTGTTGTTGCTGTTGTAATTTGTTGCTGATGATGTTGCTGCTGCTGCTTTCTTACCTGTACAGTTGCATGGTTGGCAATAATAAGCTTAACACTTTATTAGTTTTACCATTTTATTTAGAAAAGCCAAATATAAAATATTTAAAAGCTTTTGCCACAATCTCCTGTTCATTCAGCTGCTGCATGTTTGGGGCGTTTAAGGTAAAACAACTGTAAACAAAATTATTACTTGCAACTGCTTTTTTGCTGGCTTGAGGTTCTGTTTTTTTAGATTTTCTATTATTTTATATCAGATGTTGGGCTGTAAATTTTGTTTTAAGAATTTTCATGTGAACAATTAAGAGAAATAAAAATATTTTGTTGGCAATTAAAATGGCAAGATAAAGAGGCAGCTTTGTGTTTTTTTAATGGTAAATTGTTTAAAAAAACAGGGAACATTTTGACAGCAACATTGAAATGGCTAATTTGAAACCTTTCGAAAAATGGATACATTTTAGTCGTTTCTTTCTTTTTTTGGAGTGTTTGCATTTCACGAGCAGCCAAAGCCGTAGTAGATTTTTATTAAATTCTGTATTGGAGATAAGTCTAATATAAACGACCTCAATGAGAGCATCGTCATAAGAGCAGAAGCTAGGCGGCACGTCAACTGACAAGTCTTTGTCTAGCATACAATTGCTGTGTAAGTAACGATGGACCTACATTCAAGCGCTGTTAAAAGTACGGTAATCCCAGATTTACTTAAATCAAGTACAGAAAGATTGATTTACTCGTAAGCACCCTACAAGAACAGTGATAGTCATTTGACTGGTAATATGACTGCCATTGCTGATAGAAATATCGGTCATCACGTAGAACAAAGTTTCTATCATTTTCTTAAGGTCAATATGAAAAAAATAACCGACTTTTGCGTACGTGTGATCTTGCAATTCTATCTAACTACCAAATTTTATCCTACATAGAACATATGTCTGAACTGCTCACTCTTAGGGTTTTTACTGGTCAGCGCTGATACAAATATTAGTCACATTTGACTAATCAAACTTGACTGATATATTGCTCACCGCTGACTTGTCAAACTATTTGGATTCATTCACCACTGTTGATGGACATTTCTGTTGAAATGAAACGCGATTTTTTTCAATTCAATTGTTATATTATAATTAAATATAAATAAAGAAATATGCATAAAAAATAATATTATAAATAATAATTACAATAGTGTGCTTTTAAAAATTCAAATTTATATATAAAAATAATAAATAAAATGCCTCAACGCATTCCACTTAGTGCCAAAAACTCTATTTAAAGTGATGCTGTGTAAAAACCCTACAACTTCTTGTATTTTCTTTTAATTTCGTCGGTCAAATCAAAGTTGTCATTAATGAAATTTTTATAAATTTGTAATAAAAGTCTTGATTCTAAAGAAACCACTTTCCTCGCCAATTTTAACACTTTGCCTTGTTTGCCAATTTATTCAATACGTTGTGCCTTAAGGCATTCCACTTTAGTTCCATGGGCAAAAAACTCCATGACTTGAGCAGAATCGTGCGATTTACATTTCCCTGCCACTGAACGTTCTTTGGCAGTGGGTTTTAATAAAAGCTCCAAGATTTTCCCACGAACTTGTTTGCTTTGCCTCTCACGCGTCGAGGGCATAGAGAGAAGTTACTGAAAGTGTATTTAATTTAGGATAATTTTACACTACTTAATTAATTATGTACTTATCTTTTTGATGGAAATAAATATTTCACAAAATTGTAGCTTCGACGCTCTTTTTTTATCAAATTTTTTTGGTATTTTAAACTTTTTCTGCTACCGATATCAATAAATCATGCAATTATACTAAAAGCAAGCCACAAATATTCTGTCATGTATTCCCAAAATATGTGAAAAATGCAACATAATTAGTCAACGGTGACGGATTTTCCTATCACCAATGACAGTCATATGTTTCTAAGCACACACTAAACTAATTTATACCCTATGTTATGTATACACTACAAAATGTTAAATTCCTATAAATGTATTAGCATGATAATTGTGTATGTATTAGTTTCGGTCATCCATTTCTTGTAGGGTACGGACTTAAGTACTCGTAAGTTCTCAATTTAATTTAATAGTTTTTTATGTTATTTCAAGATTTTTCAAGTGATGAAAGAACTTTGTACTTATTTTAAGAAACTCCAGGATTTTTTATTTAAAGTAATATCGGTTTCGAAATTTTTTTGTTATTTGTACTCATAATTTTGAGTACGACTCGTAGTCAAAGTAAGTAGAAAATACTTGAATTTAGCATGGCGTTTTTCTTTCTGTGTACCGTATGATAATGATTTATCTCCAAATAATCTTTTTCTGGCTGTAGTCCTGGTAAGATTTTTGTCTGACACAGTTCACATGACCAGTTCAATTTAGCTTTCTCTCAAGAGTAAAAAACAAATATTTGGCGCTCTCAGAATAGAGATATTGTAACCATTTATCTAGATCGTTACCAGATTTGAAGAACTATTTTATTCTCGGTTCTCAAGTAAAAATATACTCAGGGGCGAATTTTTCGCTTACAGAACCGATGATTTCATCCACACGAGTAGGACAGTAATGCACACAATCTCCATTACAACATGTTATACTTTTTCGAATACATTGCCGCATTTTTCGAGTGAACGCCTTCCACTTGCATACAAAGTAAGCGGGATAGTGATGTGTTCATCCAATTCATATAAACTGATTACTGTCTCACATAAAGTGTAAGCAGGCCGCAGACAGTGTATACAATCTCTATTACTTCGTGGGAAAGTAGAAAGATTATCGAACACAACTTCGCACACATTGTAAGCAGACAGTGGACAACTTACACACATTCTTGATTACTTCATGGCCAAATTTGGCAATACACTTTGTAAGCCGCTGGGATTGTAACCATTTATCTAGAACGATTTTATTCTCATACATACATACATATTGTTATTATTTTTTAAGAGAAATTACACTCAGGCAATTAGTATGCCTACCAACCAGTAGGTGTGTTACCTTCTTTTGGGAAAGGGATAGTGAGAGAGGACAGATGGTGAAAGTGAGAAAAGCTTAATGTTTACATCTCTGATATTGTGCGTTGTGTTAGTTTTTAGATCAGTCTTGCAGCATCTCTGATGTCAAGTAGGCGCATTAAATGTGTTTTTTCAAGCTGAGTATTCATTTTATTAATTATTTTACTTCGCCGGCGATTTTGTTACAATACTGCAGGTATTGGTCTAGCAATAAATCCTTAAAAATTCAAATGTGTTGTAATTCAAAAAAGACTTACACAATTCAATATTATACCTAACATACAAATATATTAACAATCAGGAAGTTGACATACTAACATCTGCTAAAAATCTAGGAGTTTATATCAATAAATAAATCCCTTACTTGGTCTGATCATATCAATTATACTTGTGGGCGTTCTTTCTCTATGCTGCGAGCTATATCGTCATCTCAATGCTGCACCCCAATTAAGATAAGAATTCTTATAGCAAAAACGTATTTACTTCCAACTTTACTGTATGGATGTGAGCTTTTCTCTAGTTGTGACTCCACAAGTAAGAGAAAGTTAAACGTTGCCTATAAAATTATTATTCGTTATGTGTACGGTTTGAACAGGCGGATATCAGAGTTTTCATCTCAATTGTATGGAATTCCTTTTGATGATCTGCTCAACCTAAGAGTTTTAGTTCTTATGCGCCAGCCAGACTGTCTTTCGCAAATAACTGCAGAGGAAAAAGAATAAGATCCTTTGGGTACAAGAGCCTAATGTACAAATGACATTTCTACATATTTGCAACATCCCTCTGAAGCTCGATCCCCTATAGCTGTGAGGTTTTAAGTAACGCACAACAATTTAAAAAACAACTACTGAAACTGTTCTCATCGCAATCACTGGCTAAAAATTTCGTTTTACAGATATATTATAACTTATTCTTATATATTTTTGTTATAAATTTTTTCGACCTTTTTTTTTCAATGAATCTAATTTTTCTCGAGCTATAGGTCAATTTTTTTATAAAAAACGTGTATAAAACTTTATTAGTTAACCGATATTTCGCCACATCCTTGTGTGGCTTCTTCAGGGAAATATAAATATTTTTTAAATAAAAAATTTTTACAATAATCAAAAAACAAAAAATACAAAAATTGTCAAAATTAAAATATCAAAAAATGAACAACTTAATAAATACTTACATATGGATACAAAAATAGAATATTATACCAACCAAATTTTCAATTTCCGTTTCCGTTCTTATGTAATAAATATCTATATGCATGAGCAACACTAGCTGTATCTGCTTTGAAATTAATTCCATTTCCCATTGGAACATTAATAATTTGTAGCATCTCTAACATATACCGGCGTTTGTAGTTATTTTCCGTATTTAAAACTGCTACATTACTAAAATCAGGACTGTGATTGAAATTAACACAATGCGATACTAATGCTGTCTTTTGTGAAGAAATGTTATTTTTGTATTTTTGATCTGATCTATGACCAGCTAATCTAGTTTTTAATTTATTCTTAGTTGTACCTACATATACTTTACCACAATTTTCCCTATCATTGCCACCACATGGTATCTGGTAAACTAAATTAGACCTCTCTAATGTCTCTATTCTATCTTTTGTCTTACTAAATAATTTGCTAATTGTCTGATGCATCCTATGTGCAATTCTATATTTTTTATTATTATAAATCCTAGATTTTTCTAATCGTTCCGACATTTCAGGTACATATGTTAAAGATTTATAAATTTTTGGTTCAGAAGAAACATCTGAACTTCTTTTTATATATCTATATTGTCTTATTAGTTTACAAAGCAGGTGTTTAGGAAAACTATTCTCATTTAAAATATTTTTAATTATCCTTACATTTTTCTCATGACATTCAATATCACTTACTGATACTACTCTTTCAATAAGGTTTTTAGCAGTATTAATAATAACTCTTATAACATTTAATTTTTAATATTATATATTATTATATTTTTGTATTCATGGAGAATATTTTGGGTTAGTAGTGGGTTTGTAAAACAAATTCCGAAGTGATATTCATTTTGTTGATCTATTATATATTAAAGGTGTTTTTTAATGAATAAGATTATATATATCAGAACTTATATTAGTAGTTGATTTTATGTATACACTTTTTGTTCTAACTTATTACTCAGTTCCACGCTGCAATATAAGACATAAAGTCTTGTGTATGGAACAATATAAATAAATAAATAAAAAAAAATTAAAAAATAAAATACAAAATACTGACGACTATTTAAAATTGATTAGTTATTAGTCACATTCATTTCTTGTGCTTTTTTGTTCTTTCGATGTAGTAATATTTGCTATTGCTGCAAAAACTAACTAAAAACGATTTGTCTATTTCATAATAAATTATGTATAAATAAATTTGTATTATTTGCAAAATACTTCAGTACAATCAATTCTTTTGGATCCTCTCATGAAATTGAATTCAAATGCGCAGTTTTAACTGCTTACAGAATAATATGCATTTATGTCATATTTACGAGGGTAACAAAAAAAGTTTTTAAATAAATTTTTTTTTATTTTTAATCCAAAGTGATTATTATTTCGGCTAATGTTCGTAACATTTTTAGTCAGAAAGAATTGGACATGAGACAATATTCCAAAGGAACGAGGGAAAATTTTAACACTAATTAATTTCAACTTACACGGCAGAACAGAAACAACGTTGTTTTTCGGGAGCCGCTACACTCCCATCATCAATGTTCGTGTGTGTTTCCATGTATCCGCCACTGTTTAGGTAGCTCGGTTGAATGAGATTTCAAATTTGTATTTATACAAATAATGTCTAGAAAAAGTATACGAGAGTTATTTGTATTATTAGTTGTTTTTACAGTAAACAATACTTTACTACTATCAATATTCTTTTATATATTTTTTTGTTTCGTTGAAAAGCAAATAACCTAAAATATTTTTATACATTTTCTAATCAAATCAACCGCGTGAAATGTGGATGTCACATTCAAATAATTTACAAATATTTTCAGTATTTGATTGATGAAACAGAACTGGGGCTGAACGATGTTTTCCATACAGTTTGGCATAAAATTTTGCCAGAGAATGTAATATAATCTATTTTATTTTTACACCGTTTTTTCTTGTGTTCTCAATTTTAGACATTCATTCTCTCAACAATGTTACCGTGTTTTCTTGAAATCTCATACATGTTTCATACAAAAAATGTAAACAAAAGAAAATCAAAAAATAATAAGAGAGAATTTGAAGTTACTGCCGTCGATTTTATTATGGGTCATCAGCGATTGTTCCTGAAGTTGCAGACTTTGTTCTGTTTCATTATTTAGTTGAAATTGAAACGAATCGCAAAGTTATTGCGTTTTCGTTTGTGCAACTAAATTCGTTTTCTGGCCAACTTGGCCAAAAAATAAACAACTCATTCTTTTTCGTTTCGTAATTTCGTAATAATTTAATTTCTGTGGCATCTCTGATTGTTATCTAGACTAGAGATAAAATAGTGAGTGATTTTTCACTCACGCACGTTTGCGATAAAAAAATTTACTCATGCTTACGTTCAGGTACGGTCACGTGTATAAAAAAAAAGATTGTCACAATCACGAAAACTCGCATTCTAACACACACTCACTCAGACATGGTACGAACCCTTCAAATGGTGTGCAGCAGGCAGTACTAAGAATAAATATAAAATATAAATAAGACGAAGGTAATGCGAGTGAATGCAACATCCTACCGGCCATTCTCTATACAAAACATCCAACTACAGGACGTGCACCACTTTTGCTGCTTGGGTAACATCATAACATCGACTCAAGGCTCTTCTCATGATGTCTCAAATCGCACCATGAGAGCTCGGCAAGCTTTCGGTCAACTAAACACAGTGTGGAAATCACTATAAATTTCCACCCGCACTAAGATACCAAATTTCAATTCGTGTGTGAAGTCTGTGCTCCTTTATGTCTGTGAAACGTGGCATATGTCTGCTAGACACGTAAACACTTTGCAAGTTTTCATCAGCAAATGCCTAATAAGAATATTAAAAATCTATTGGCCAAATACATTCCGAAGTTTTGTGAACGAAATAGCGATGGATTGGCCACGCATTACGAACACCACCCGGAGATGTAACCCGCAATGCCATTGACTGTAAATCGCAAGACGGCGAAGACAGTTAGACATAGAGGCTTCGCGAAATACTTATGGCCGAGGCACATAGAATCCGTCGTATGTTATACGTTGCTTTTTTCAACTGACATTAAAGTATCGGTGGAGGAGGTTGACACAGTGAGTACTTCGTTAACGGATATTAAATATGGGTTTTTTTTCATCGCACGGTTTCGCAATAAAATTTTATCAAACTACACATTTTCAATGAAATTCGGGGACATTCTTGAGTTTCTTTTAAAATTATAATTTGATATAATAGGTGGAGGTCGAAGATTTTGGGTCAGGCCACTATATCAAGACCAAGACATTAATGGATTTTTTGCGGTGGATTTTGAAAGTTCCATTTTATCTATTTATTTTATTTTTGCCACCACTCAATACAAAAAACTAAATAAAATCAAAGCAAAACAAAAATTGTAGATGCCAAACTACTCAACGTACGTTTAAAGTTGCCCAGCTTTAGTACTTTGCGTTGACGGAGACGTACGGAATGAGACAAAACTCATAAAAAACCTGTATATCAACTTAGTTGTCAGTTGAAAAAAGCGACTTATAACGTACGATAGAATCTATGAGCCTCGGCCTTTACTTAAGGAAAAAAACAAAAAAAAAATTTTAAAAAAACATGAAAAAAATTTGAATAAAAGAAAAAAAAATCACGAAACAATCACGCCAATTATGTACTCTAGCACGCTCACTCACGCTGAGTTTTTGTTATATACACGTTAATGCGTGCTCACGTGAATGAAACAAAAAACCAATTACTATCATGCGTGAGCACGTGAGCGGTGCCCATCTCTAGCCAAAACTTGAAAAAAAACTTAGGAATATTTTTCTCTAATTTTTAAAAAATACTTTTAATTAATTTTTTGTTTTTTTCCATTCAAATGCCTTTCCAAGCGACCCTCATTTATGAATGAAATAAAAAATGTACACGCAGCTGATCGCTTTATAGGCGGCTGTGCGTGTAAGATACAATTTTGCATCGTAAACCAGCCTGAGGGCTAATGGAAAAACTGACAAAATATCTCAAAAAAATATTCATTATAAAAATTGTTCGAACAAAATTTTACTTAAATGAACAAACTGAACAAAATGATTTATGCCAGCAATATTTTTTTCTATAATTTAAACGAACAAATTTCTAGATGAATAACAACGAAATGAGTTAAAAATGAAAAAATGCAAAATTTTTAATTAAAAAAAAATATTTTTTTTTTAACTTATGGTATGATCGCACTTTTATTCCGAAAACTAATATCTTACTAAATATGTTACATATTAAGTAAAATATGATTTGTTTTATTAAAAAAACGAATTGAAATTGATTGCTGAGGCGTACAGCTGGTTCATGTGCGCATTTCACTGTTCCTAATGCCGATCACCAGGGAGGGAACTTTACCCAAATATTTCTGCGAATAACTTGAGATACCCGTATAATGCTTAAACTTTATTAAAACAAATCTTTTTCTTCTATTTGCAAATTTGCTTTTCGGATGTAAGAGAAGGTCAAAAATGTACCATAAAAATTACAATTGTACCATGATTTCCATCCGTGGAACAAACACAAACTGCTTAAATCTTTTTGGCTTGTCTGCAGAAAGACCCAGGGTCCTGGCAGGAATCGAACCTGCGACACTCATACTAATAGGTTAGCGTACTTGTCTATGAAGGCACTCATTGAGTTTTTTGAGTTTGTGTCATCGAGGCTTTAGGGAGCAAACATAAAACAAAGAGCAAACGATTGATAACCTTCTCCTTTTCCGAAGGCGGTTACAAATAAGACTTTCTCGTTCTTAGGAAAAAACAAGTTCTACAATTTTGTTTTTGTTTTAAATGTAATTGTACGAAAGAACGAATACGTGTGACATAGTGAGCCTGGCAGTTATTGAATACACAAAATAAAATACGTAGAACCGAAATGGTTTAGTATCGAAAGTTTTCTTTCTGAAATTTTCTCTAATGGCATGTTTCTACATTACAAGTTTCTCAAAAATGTTGCCCAATTGAGTGTGAAAATTAGTTTGTCGGTTTTATAGCACAAACGTCAAGTGTTGTTGAGCGAAAACGTAAGAGTAACACTTTTTGCGGTTTTTACATTGCAATTTCAATTGTCTTACACGATTCTATTAGGTGCATCGCAGAATATGGAAGAGTCGCCGTCTTAACACAGTTTCTCCCGTTGTACTGAACTTGCGCGATCGGACTACGACATCGCGGACGATTCATTTAATCGGCCGCTCCGATCGCGGAAGATTCTTCTACGATCGAAAATGCTAGCTGGAATAAACAAAGTCTGCATGTGTGTTTGTTTAATTTGCTTTTGCATAGAAATGGGACAGAGTTTCGAGTTGTTTATGTATAATGTTTTTTAATTTGTAATTTATCGTATGTATTTATGTAAATGTTTAATATTAAATTCTAGAATGCGGTCGATTGAGTCAACCGCTGGATACACTAGTATGAAAGAAATGGGCCTAGAAGTAAGTGTAGTCCATCGAAAAGTATTCTACGGCCTTGCACAGGTCACAAGCATTATATATTTCAAATTTCAGCAAAATCCATTGAGAAATGATATTAACATTTTATTTTACTACGTCCCTCCTCCGACAGAGCAAAAATCGATATGAATCGCTATGGTAAGCTCAGCGTTGAATTTCACTTTCATCGATACAATTTCAATTCAATTAATTACATCCTTGATTTTTAGAATTAAATATGATCTGCAATAATGAACAGAAGACAGCAAAAGTTGGCAGATATTTCTTAAATTTAGAGACAGTCGTTGCAGAGACAATCAAATTTTAAATCAAATCAAAGATGAAGGAAGAAGAAATTTTAAGATCTAGCTATGGAAAAACATATAACAACAAAAGCTTTTTCCAAAAAATAAGGGAAACTTACAACACAACAACATGTAAGTTATTGAAAGAATACAGTAGAGATGTTGAGAGATTGGCAAAATCTATTGAAAGAGCAACATATTTACAAAAATGTAGAAGAATGAAAATTACACCGACCCATGTAAAAGACAGCACACATAGACTAAGCCTTTTATTCAGAACAAGAACTGCACAAATTGAATTATCAAAAATAGAAACAAACTTACATACAAAATTATTAAATATAGAAATAAAAGAGACACATACTAATACGGCACATATTCAAAAACAAATTAAGAAAACAGAAACAAAGATAAAAGATACACTGAGCGAAATAGAATGGGAGAAATATAAAAAAGAACAATGGAAAAAATTCTACAATGTAAGAACGAAAATTAAACAAATACACGTATTAAAAATAGACAAACTAAAAAAACAAAAATTTAAACAATACAATATTATATTCAACGAGGAATGGTTTGTCAATCTTACAGACATAACATTTAATATGGAGAACAAGTGGATATTATCGCTAGGGAACAAATTCGCTTTGCCTGTAAACAGGAGGAATTTCGCCCCAATCCCACTGATTGCAGACATTGAGCAGTGGGTACAGAATATAAAAGATGATACACAAAAAGAAATTACACGATCAAGGATCGCCAATAGAATCGCAAGTTATAAAAGAAAATTAAAAAATAGTGAAAAGGAGAAATTTATTCTTAGCATCTATGAAGAGACCAGGAAATACATAAAGCAATATGAAAATGAAATAACAATAACGACAACAGATAAAGGCAATAAAACGGTAATAATGTACAAAAATGATTACAAAAACAAAATGAAATCGATGCTAAATGACAAAAAAACTTATAAGCCAATAGAAACAGATCCCACTGAAAAACTCCAAACACGAAATAACAGCATAATAACAGAATTATACAAAAAGAACATTATAACAAAATTTGAAAAATATAAAATGACAACACACGCAGCAGCTTCTCCACAATTATATGGTTTACCGAAAATCCACAAAGAAAATATTCCCCTCAGACCTATCTCATCATCAGTGAATTTGCCGTGCTACTATCTATCAAAATACGTAGGAAATATTTTAAAAACTGTTATATCGCCTACTTACAACATAAAGAACTCATTTGAATTGAAACAAAAATTAGAGAAAATAAAAATAGATGACAACGAAGTAATGGTTTCCTTCGACGTGGTATCATTGTTTACCAATATACCGATTCACCTAGCAATTAAGAATATACTGGAAAAATGGCAACAACTAAAAGAACACACAACAATAGAGAAGAAATTATTCCTAAAAATACTACAGTTCTGTTTAAATGAAAACAATTATTTTAATTTTGACAATAAATTTTATCATCAGACGTATGGTATGCCTATGGGAAATCCTTTATCCCCAACTATAGCAGATATTGTACTTGACACTCTTTTGGACGATGCAATCGAAGAATTAAGATCAAAAAATATTAAAATTAAGTTTTTGACGAAATATGTGGATGACATTTTTGCTGTGATAAATAAATCTGACGAATTAATTATATTAAAAACACTAAACGCGTACCATAATAAAATACAATTTACGATAGAAAATGAGAAAAATAGTGCAATACCTTACTTAGACATTTATATAATTAACGACAATGGTAAAATTATTACAAATTGGTACAAAAAGCCTACTTCTTCAGGAAGAATAATGAATTATTACTCAACACAGCCGTTACAAATGAAACTGAATACGGCCAACAATTTCATCAAAAAAGTCTTACAATTAAGTGACAAAAGACAAAATATAAACACGATATGGGAAACATTAAGTAAAAATAACTACCCATCCTACATAATAAATAATTTAATTAATAAAATTCTTAAACACGAGAATAAAACTTCCACAAACCAACAAACAAAAACAGAAATGAAATTTTACAGTGTACCATACATACCAAAGCTTACAGAAAGAAAAGCACTACATAATATAATCGAAGATCCAACAACAACAATAGCACACAGATCAAACAGAACTTTAAGAAACCTGTTCACAAACAATAAAACAAAACTTGACAAATTAAAGATAAACAATGTTGTGTACGAAATTAAATGCAATGGAAATGAGAGAGAAAGCTGCGATTTAGTTTACATTGGGACAACAAAAAGAAAGCTAGGGACGAGAATAAATGAACACAAAGCTGATATAAAGAAGGGAAAAGAGGCGACAGCGTTATCCCTTCACGCAAAACAATGTAAACATATAGTTGATTTAGAAAATATAAAAATATTGGACAAAGAGAAGAAAACAAATAAACGTTACACTCTCGAAAGTTTAAGAATACAACAAAAAATACAAAGGACAATTAATACAAAGGAGGATAAAGATAACACCAAACTACAGTATTCTGCTGCAATAGTTTAATTTAGTTCAATTTCTGTGATATTAGCGTTAAGTTTGACTAATAAAATTTGTGTAGTATTGTTTTTATTTAATTATTTATTTTTATTTATACAAATTCTGTGTCGTGAAGTCCAGTTTTTTATTTATAATTAATGAGTGATAAATAATAACATGTAAAACAAGAATTTGTAAGTTGAAAATTATTGCTAAACAATTGTGGAATTTTAAATTTATTAAGCTATTGTTTTGTTGCTAGATTTTATAAATAAAATATACCCCTGAAGAAGTTTGAAACAAACAAACGAAACGTTGGGTGATTAAAATAAAATGAATTAGTTTTATTTATTTTTGGATTGACCATCACTAGCCCGAAGGTAACTCCTGCTACAAGAACATTAATTAATTACAATTGGTCATTAAACAACAAGTTAATTTAAATCAAATCAAATTTAATTTTCTTAAGCTATCCGCAAACTTCTAGTAAATAAAGCTTTCACTTAGCAGATCAGCTCAGCTAGTATGACATATGATTTTAAATTGCGATACTATTTATTAAAGCTCTCTAGATGAAGGTTTATGTTACATTGAATATGAATAGAAAAAAATAGCTCACATTTTCTAGGGTGTTTTTAATTGAAACATCCAATTAAAAATGCTCACAACAACACCTCCTTTTTTGGATAACGTCTAATAAATGTTACATTTTACTTTGATGCATTTGAAAATTTTACGCACGTATTAACAAATCTTTTCATACGAAAAAAATATATATTTTTTTTAAATTATATGAAACCTTGATAAAATTAAACAATATCATTTGAAACATGTCTGTCGTCCGTCCAGAGGTGCAACAAAAAATTTGTTATCTCTATAAAATGAAACAAACAACTTTCGACTTATATGGACTACCAACAAAATACACACTCGTAAGTTAATAATAAAAAATTATGATTTCGATTTTTGCACAAACTAAAAACACCAACCCAACCAAAAAAACAAAAAAAAAAACATTAAAAAAGCAGTAAACCATCATTAGTAGCGAAAAATCCATACTTATGTGATGGCGATAAAAAAACTTTAAAACTCAATACAGAACTTTAGTAGAAATATTCGAAAAACATGTAAAAAAAGAAATGATCTAGACCAAAAATGGTGTCTCATGCAACGTACTACACACTCGCTCCAACAAACGTTGCAACTTGCAACGCTAACGACGCACGATCACAATGTAGAGCGGAAAATATTTTAACACATTGAAAAAGTTGTTGTTAGTTTGTTGTTCGATGCTGTTGGTTGGTAAGTTGTCCGTGTGCTCATGGCAGCAGCACAAAAAAAATAAAATAAAATGTTAATGGCAAGATTCTCACGCGACATGATCATAATTCATAATTTAGTGTCATTTTTCCCCCTTTACAAATTTTTGTTTGGTTATGGCCAGACAGACAGACATAAAATTACGGACACAAATCAAAGAAGGCCAGCATTAGAGAGGGTCCATGGATGTACATACATGCAGGCACACACTTAAATGATTATTTAAGGTTTGTTTTAGCTTGTTAGAAAAAAAATACACAAACATTTTTCTAACACACTTTTGTTTGTTGTTTTTTTTTTTGTTTTTCTTTGTAAGTTTGTTCGTACAACCATAACGAAATGTTGTTGAACATGACAAGGAGATCATGTTTATTTAACAAATGTTTTGCCAAAAAGAACAACAAAAATATGATTTTTTTTGTTCAAATTACAAAATAAATAAAAGAAACTTTAAAATGAATGATAAATTATTGAATATTTAAAGATTGTGTTTTAGCAAGTGTTAATATAGAAAGGAATCTGGAGTCTAGAGTGAACATTTGAAAGAATATGGCAAAAACTAGTAATTTTTTGATTCGAATGGTTGACTTAAATAAAATTTTCATTTAGAAAAACATTCGACGATATTTGTGTTTGCGACATTGTAGCTTCAGATCATGACTAAGGGGCTGTTCATATATTACGTAACTTCATTTTGGGTCCACTCCTTCCTGCCTGCGTAATACATTTTAAAATTGTTTCTGTATAAATTATAAATTCCGTAACAAATTGTCGCTGAACAGCTCCTAAGAGTAATATCGATCAGCTTGACTTTCAACCGAAATTAGTCCACCCGCCTAGGAGCTACGAGTACATTGCCACAGACAGACACAGATTCGTAGAAGTCAAACTGATAACTCACCTCTTCTTCGATCGAAGACTAAAAAATACGGGAAGTTTGCAGCTATTTGAGATATTATTATTTGAGATTAGGCGCCGAATGAAGGGTGAAATAGAACACGATAATAATAAAAACGACGACCGTAGGAGCTTTGTTTAATCATTTAGCCTGGATTATATTTTTAAATTCTTTTAAGAAGCGAAACTCCTTTAAGAAAAAAATATCTTTTTATTCGAATAACATTTTTTTTTCGAATAAAATTATTCGTATAACCTTCAATCAAACATTTTATTCGAATTATTTTGTTGAAATAAGTTTAGTTCGAAAATCTTTTACTCAATACTTTTAAAGAGAACAAAGTTTATTCGAATAAATTATATTCGAATACTTTTATTCGAATAATTTTTGTTCGCATACTTTTATATTAATTTTTATTCGTTTACTTTTATTCGATTAATACATTAGAACACTTTTTTGCATAATTTTTATTTAAGATATATTTAAGTGAACAAAATTTGTACAATTTTTTTTCAAATATGTTACGTATGCATGTAATATCATTTGAATAGTTTTTATTCGAATACACTTTAGTTTTAGTCGTATAGTTTTTAGACGAATATTCTCTTTTTAAGTAATTCTTGTTCTAATGTCTTTATTTTATAAACAATTTCTTTAGAATAATTTCTTGATTCGAGTACAACAGATTTCAACTGGTGTTCTATTACAAGTCTTAAGGTACGGTCACACTTGGCAAACATTTGCCCATAACAACGTAACCACTACTTTCGCTTAGGGTTAGTGTGGTTTAACTTGGTTTTTATATCACAAAATGAAGTCAATTATGCCGCAATATGCAATTTTTATATTATTTTTAATAAATGCGAGTTCATATTTAAAAAAATATTGGAATTAAAGAAAATGCTTGTCTGTTGGTCACGTTTTTTTCGGCAAATGTTTGTCAGATGTGACCGTACCTTTAGGCTTACATTCAGGAAAGTGAAAGAATCTTTGGAGGCCAAGTTTCAGAGATCTGTGAGAAAAAGTGAAAAAAACAACATTGAAAAAATTGGCAGGTAATGTGGTACATGTTGTTCTCTTAATGTGGTACATTAGCGTCCGTGGCGTAACAGGTGATCATCGGTTAATTAAAACAATTTCACCAATTTGTTTCTGTAATTAAACTGGGATTGCAATCAAGCTTAACTGCATAGAGTGCTTCATAAGGATTTTCAATGTTTTTCAGCCCAATTAAACACATATTTTGTTTAAATAAATATATATTATTTTCCTTTTTTGTGCTTCTCATTTCCTTATTTCACTTTTCTTTGGCATGTCTGAGCATAATTGGCATGTAATACTCGTACACTATTACACCACTTTAGCCTCCCTTGCTTATACCACATTAGCCGAACTCGAGTTTAATTAAAATTATAAATATAAAGCTGGTCCTTAATAAACAAACTACATTTTTGTCAATGTGGTTCTGTAATAAAGGACTCGCTTATAAATTTAAAATTGCTTATTGGGGCTTAAATCAGTTGTTTTCAAGGACTAGTAAATTCAAGACTAGTAAATTTTTTATTACTCCATCAAGCTTGGTGGTTTTGTCAGCTTCTAGTATTTAGTTTTCGAGAAAAGCTACTTATACCATATTACCCGCCTATACCACAATACCGGAACTTACTTTAGACATTTGTTCTCACGAGTGTGCCGTAAAAGAGGGACCATCTCGCGCAGTGACGGCTTGCATGGACTAAGATAACTTATGACTGATCCTTGCCATCGGCATCAGAGGGAATCTGTTAGCGACTAGTTTCTTTAACTACTAACTAGCCATACAGATCCTCGCCACAGCTGTCTACCACCTTGATCTTAAAAGTGTGGGAAGAGGGATTAAGGAGGGGAAAGGGGTTAAAAGTATTGGGAATAGGATAGTGCGGATGGATAGCCCTTGTTCATGCTGTCCTTAAAGTGCATGTTTTCAGACTTGTTCCGTCTACACTGTCCAGATACAAGTCTCAAGACAGACACTACAGCCAACACTAAAGCCATCACATCGCGACAAGATAAATTATCCAGGTGTTGGAAAAACATCAAACTAAAATATAATAAAAAAAACCTATATCGTTAGATACTATTCAAAATCACCTGATGATCAACGCTGTTGATCAAAATATTTGAAAAACAAATATCAAATGAAAATGAATAAAATTTAAATTAAATTACTTCGATCTCAAGCCGAACAATAATTTAATTATGAAATTAATTTTATTTTAATAATTCAAAATAGCAAGTAAAAGTTTTCTCTGAAGAATTTTTATTCGCACATGTTTTTTTCTTTCACTACTTTTATTCGCATATTTTTATCGGATTCATTTTTGTGCGGATGGCTGTTCCTTAATTTTTTTTTGTGAGTGAGTGTATTAACAACAGAACAAGGAAGTATGTTTTTTGTTATATTAATTTTTTGTTTCTTGTTGTTCCAAGTCCAATTTTGAAAGTAAGTTCGTATTTAAGCCTTAATGACATCTGATGTGCGTATGGATGAATATTTTACATTATTACGTTTTGTTGTTATTGTTGTTCTTATAGTAAGTGATGTTGTTGCATCTTCAAGCGTCATTATTTTTGCATACAAAGTAGTCATGATAATAGAAGTTCATATGTGTGTGTGTCCATCCGTCCGTCCGTTCGTCCATATATTTGTGTGTCCTTATATTCATCGGTTAGTTTAAGTGGTTGTTATAAAACCTGTTGCAAATTTGCATATAGATGAGGCATGTTGTTAAGTGCGTAATACTGTGTATGTGTGTGTATGTTACGAAAATTGCCGCCTATAAAAATTTTGCTTCGACTCTTCCTAGTGATTGCAGTGCATTTGAGAATGATGATGTTGTCGATGAGGAGGATGTAACTGGATGATGACGGTGTCCCGAAGCTAATGCTGAATGTTTTTTTTTTATAGTCTTAACCTCTTGTTAATCTTTCATATACTTACATTCTCGCGTACATGTCGTACAACACACATTTGAAACATAGTTAAAGTTATTATTGTCAGTGGCCTGACAATGAAATTTATATTTATTTACAAAGACTTCGATTATTGCCAGACCAACGAGTCGAACAGAATATTTACATACTACATTCGTGTACTGCGACAATATATGTAGAATAAATGCCGTCATCATCATCTCCTTGATTGTTATTTATGTACATAAGTCCTTCCATTCATTTGTTGCACGTGGCTAATTCTTTATAAGATATCTTTTGCCGATGAAAATCATCGCTAAAAAAGTAATATTTCATAATTATATATGTGCAAATGTTTGTCTGTATGTACACGAGTACATAGATCATCTTTGTGTTGCAGTATAAAAAGCTGTATAAAATAAATAATTAACTTTTTTTAGCAATCATCATAATAATGGTAATAAAGTGGGTTTTTATTTATTAATTCTCATTTTTTTCGTATTCCCCAAAACCGCTACCACTTGTTGATAATTGAAATATTTTGGCCAAAAAGTAACATGTCTGTTACTCTCAAGAAGTTGTCGCTGCCATATACAGCGCGCAAGTACAACGTGTGTGTGATATTTTGACAAGAAACTCTAGAGACTATTCATTGTGGTTTGAGTTCGTGCCTGCTTTAAAAAGAAACAAAAAAAAATAAACTAATGTGACCAAAAACAAACAAAAAAGCAGAATATTATTAATTCAGGAATTTGTAATATGATATACATTTATTTTTATGACAAAAGAAAATTAATGATGAAGTACACAAAATTATTAATGAATTTCTTCAGACATGACCCAATAGGCCGATATAACAGAAATAATTCATATTTTCTAGAAAATAATTTTAGAGAGGCTATTGTTAGTTATCGAATGCTTAAAACTCTTTGCAAACCCTTATTTAGCTATCGATAACAAAACATTTTAAATAAAATATTTATTTATAAAAAATTTGCTAGTTATTGGTAACAAAAAAATCCCCATAGAAAAATTGTTGGTTCTGGAAAATTTTTCAGTTATAGATAACAGAAAATTTTGTATAGAAAATATTTTCTGTAATCCACAATACAAATTTTCTAAAGAAAAGTTATTTACAATCGACAACAGAAAATTTTCCAGTTCTTGACATTAAAAAATCTTGCACAGCAAATTTGTGATTTCTTTAACGGTAAGCATACCATGCGAGATATGTTAGTTATCGATAACAATTTTTTTTTGAAATAATTAGTTATCGATAGGAAAAAATATTTATAGCACATTTTCTAGTTATGGAAAGCAAATTTTTTAATTTATTGTAATATTTTCCATTTATCGAAAGAAAAACAGTTATAATAAAAATAGATTTATATAAAAATTTGTTAGTTATCAATAGGAAAAAAACATCAAAAGCAAAAAATTTATAGAAATTTTTTTTAAACATTTCATTAGTCATCCTAAACAAAAAATTGTCTGTAAAGAAGTTTCTATAGACAAATTTTTAAACATCGATAACAAACATTTTATATAGAAAAATTGTCATTTGTCAATAATATCGGTAACAAAAAATGTTTTGTAGCTAAATTTGTTTTTCGGTGACAAACAAATTTTTTATGGTGTTATCGATAGCTAAAACTTTGTTGTTATCGACAACTGAAAACTTTTGTATAGAAAATATATTGTTATCGATTAGTATATTTTCCCTAGACATTTTTATCGATAACTAAAAGATTTTGTAAAGCATTTGTTTTGTTAGCAATAACTAACACATATTACAAAAAAATGTTTTTTTAGAAAAGTTCTTGGATAACGAAAAATTTCGTATAAAAATGTTTATACCAAAAAAAAAGAGTTTTTGTGTTTTCGTTACCGATAACAAACATTTTCTTTAGAACATTTTAAAGTTATCATTTCAAAAAAAATTTATATATAAAATTTGTAAATTGAGTTATCGATAACAAAAAATTTCAGTAACATTTTTGATAAAAGAAATTGCTTTGGAGAATAAATTGGATATCCATAAAATAATTTCTATACATAATTTATTAATCATCGATATTAAGGATAATTTGGTATAGATACAAAAATATCCTCAGTAATTTTGTTAGTTATTTCTAAAAATTTTTTGCCAGAGTTTCGTTAGTTTTCGATAAAAAAAAAATCGGTAAATTTTCGAAAAACAAATTGTTGTGTTACTGGTTGTTATTTCTTAATAACAAATAAATTGTCTATAGAAAGTTTTTCAGTTATCGATAACTTAAAATCTATAGAACTTTTTTTTCTTCAGAAAATTTGCTAGTTATTGGTAACAACAAATTTTCGAAAGATATTTTCTTAGTTATCGATAGCAAATAATTTACACAATATTTTCTAATAAGTTTATCTAATTTATTATGAGAAAATAGAAAAGTTTTTCTATATCGACAGCAAAAATTGTCTAGTTTTTTTAAATAGTTATCGATAACAAACTGTTTTTACGGAAAATTATTTATATAGTTATTGATAAAAAATATTTTTTTAGATAAAAACGAAGACAAATAGTTTTCTGAAAAAAAAAATCCTAGATATCTCTAGAAACATCTATTTGTTAATAATAATACAAATACTTTTGTTTGCAATCGATAACAAATTTTTTCCGTTTCGTCAGAAAAGATCTTTTATTAAAGATTAATAACAAGTTGGTTACATTATTTCTTTTTTTTAATTTTATCCATTCAAAATACATGTCTGCATGTTTCGGTCTTTTTATATTTTTAAGAAGTTTTCATTGTGCTCGTATTTCAGTTGTAACTGACGTTTATTTTTCATTTGTTAGACGAAATTTCCAACGCTTTCAAGTCGGCGTAAAAACAGTTCCAGTATATGACAACTACGAGCGCACTTGTGGCATGTAATCGTTGTTGAGAGACTTACACGTAATTTATACCAACACAAAAGTGCAATCGACAAACATTTCTACACTCGTAACTAAAGTTTAATACAAATACAATACATGCAATTCCTCTACATGAGTCTCAATTGGAAATTCTTATGCCTTTTTCGTTTTCGATAAAAAGTCACATTCATGACAGTATGAGCATGAGATGTGTAAAGTCAAGACATTTATGAATATGAAATTGTATAAATTATAAAAAAAAATCATACAGAATGAAAAACAGTGGTGCGATTTTTATTGAATGCTGCAAACTTACTCTTCGATGATAACTTGACGTTAATACGAGATTCAAATTAAATGTGTCTGAGCTTCTGGTTATTTTATTTATTTGATAGATTTCTGCAGTCCCACTGTGCAACTTCTGCTATTGTACCATCTCTCAACTTTGTTTTGCTAACGCATTCAATAAATAAATACATAAATATAATGCAGCCAATTAAATATGAAGAACAAATACAAAATTGCTGGCTAAAAGAATATTTTAAAATTGAAGTTTGTTTTCGTATTTGTTTTTTCTTCTTGTAAATTATGGGAATATTAACGATTAAGGAAAAAACCATTATGAACACAAAAAATTCAACATAAATAAGAGTAATCAGTGTTTAAAATACTTTACTAATGGGATTTATAAATGTCACAAGAGATTTTCATTCATTTAATTAAAATTGTTTTCTATGAATCTCATTCTTTTCTAACTTTTTATGGAAGCTTGCCAAAGGAAGAGCTGCAACAAAAGAAGCCAACATTGTGTATTAACGGAAATCTTATAGCTATCAATTAATAAAAAGGATGCAATTAAAAATTGCATTTTTATTGATTTATTGAAGAAAAAAATATGGATTTTTTAAAATATTTTATTGATCCATTAAATAATACAAGCGTAATAAAAATCTTTGCAGACTTTACAACTTTAAAAGGCCTATAAAATGAACAAATGGTTTCACAGCAGGTAACGATAACAAATGTCGTTCGTATTGCCTGAATCGTTATGAATGATAAAATATTAAGCAGAATGTCTTTAATTTTTATTCGTAGAAAATCGTTATTTAAGTGAAATATAAAGAAATAATTTTTTTATAAAAATCTAATTTTTGAGGAAATGTTTTTGCTGTCGATAACAATAAAATTTTGTGTACGGAATTTTTTCTTATCGATAACAGTCGCATTTTTGCATACATTTTTTTGTTACCGATATCAATCAAACTTTTCATAGAACAAAATGTTTTTGTTATCGATAAAAATCGATTTAGAAAATTTTGATAGCAAAATCGATAATAATATGATTGCTCTCCAAAAAGTTATTTGCAATGAAATATTTCAAATAAAATTTTTTGCCATCGAAAGCAGTGTATAGAAAAGGCGTTCAATGTAAGATTGAGAGAAACTCATACACAGATTGAGGAAGTCTCGAGATAATATGGATCCCAGGACATTGGGGTATCACTGGAAACGAAGAGGCGAATAAGTTAGCCAAGGTGGAACAACAAATCGGAACATCAGTTTGCTAAATGTCAAACCTTTTCCAAGAAGAACATTCAAGAGAAGGAGTAAGAAAAAATCAAGCGAGAACTTATGAAATTCAAAGACTAAAGAGAGCTACACTCAGAAGACTGGCAAACATAATAACCGACCACATGGAGTGGAGGGATCATGAATGGTACTCATTGTTGACATAACATGGAAGGATTGCGAAGACGAAGGCGAAACTTTAAAACATTACATGTGCATTTGTCCAGTATTCGTTCAGCTTAGACCACAAATTTTTCAACAGGGATACTATACCTGCCATTAATTACCTTAGTAATTCAGATTGGAGAAACTTAAGAAAATATATAAAGGAAACTAAGTTCTCAACCAAACCAAATTAAGGCATTTTCATAAAGGCATAATTGGAGTACACCCTATCAAAATGCAAAAATAAGCATAAGTATTTTCAATGTTAAGAGATGGTTCCATCACTGATCGCTCCTCTTCTCAATGTAACATAACCTAAAATACAAACAATCGATAACAATCGATTTCTCTACATGGAAATTTTCGTCATTGATAACAATAAAGATTTCTACAATAAAATTTTCTACAGAAAATTATTTGTTGTCTTTAAGAATCAAATTTCACATACAAAATTTGTTGTTATCGGTTGTTATATAAATTTTTCGTAATCGACTAAAATGTAAAATGTCGATATGAATCGGATTTCCTATGTTAGCGATAACAATCGCCTTTTTTGCATAGAACTTTTTTCATCGATAACTATAGTTTTCTATAATAAAATTTTGTACAGAAAATGATTTGTTGTTATCGATAATTTTTTTTGTTATCGAGAAAAATGCAAAGCAATATTTTGTGTTATCTGTAAGAATCGTATTTTCTATGCCAGCGTTAACGATCGAATTTTCTATATAGAACCATTTGTTATCGATAGTAAAATTTCCTACAGAAAATTATTTGTTATCTTTAAGATGAAAATATCCAATAAAAATTTTTTTTCAAAATTTTTCGTCATCGATTAAAATGTACAGCAATAGTTCTTGCAACTGATAAGAATCGAATATTCTATCTAACGAATTTCCTATAAAAAAATTTGCATTATCGATAGCAATTTAATTTTCTACATAAAAGTTTTTGCTATCGAAAACAATTATTATTATTTATCCATAAAAATTAAATTTTCAACTATAAAATGTTCTACAGAAAATTATTTGTTATCTTTAAGAAGCAAATATTCCAATATGTTGTTATTAATTGTTATACAAATTTTTTGCTATTGAAAGTTTTTGTTATCTATAAGAATTGGATTTTCTATGTTATCGATAATATTGGAATTTTTCACACAGAACTTTTTGTCATCGATAATAAAATTTTTTACAGAAACTTTTACAGAAACTTATTTCTTGTCTTGTGAAACAAATTTTCAACACAAAATTTCGACAACAATTGAATTTTCTAAATTAACGTTTTTGCAATTATTATTGATTATCGATAACAATACAATTTTCAATACGAGTACAACGTTTTTTGCTATCGCCAACAATAAAATGCTTTATAGTAATTTTTTCGTTGTCGGTAGACTCAAATTTTCTAACGAAACTTTTTTGCTGTTAATAAAAATCAAATTTTCGATAGAAATCTTTTTGTTATTGATGAAAAAGAAATTTCCTGTGAACATTTTATTTTGTTATCGATAATATAATATGGAATTTTAAATAGAAAATTTATTGTCTGCAATGACAAGGGAATTTGCTATAGAATATTTATTTAATTTTATTAAATGAATTTCCTATGAAAATCTATAATAAACAAAAATTTTATAGACAATTTTTTGCTATCGGTAAGAATCGATTTTCGTATCGAAATGTTTTTGTTTACGATAACGATGGACAATTCTTTGTTAATAATGAAACCATAGACTTTTTTATGAACAATATTCTGTTATCAACAATGTCCGAAAGTTTCATAGAAATTCTGTTGTTATCGGTAACAAAAAATCTACAAAAAACATCATTAAAAGTTTTAAGGCTGCAATAGAAATCTAAACTCTTAAAAACCTCAAAGCTTCACAAAAAAAAATCCTATTATAAAACCATATTAGGATTTTTCATTAAAAAGTTACTTTAGCGAAAAAAAGTTCCAGTTTATATTTTTCTTTTCTTTTCATTCCATTCAATTTACTCGCATATTATTATCTCTAAATGGATCTAAGTACCAAAAAAAAAAATCTATCTGACTTGAAGTTTCTATACAATTTTTTGTACAATGACACCTCAACAATGGCATGGAATAACGCCCGGCTTAAACGAAATCTGGCTTAAAAGTAAAATATACAACAAACAAAACAACAACCAACTAACAATCACACCACAAACAACGATAATGTACTCACATTTAGTTAAGGCATTTTATAAAAGACTACAATCGACATAAAATCTCAAACTATTGTCACAAGCCCAATAATAATGATGGATTACATGAGTTTAGCGAGAGAGATCAGTAACAAGATCACGTCGCCTAAATGGAATTGAACCAACTTGTTTCTGTAATTCCACAAAAAATAGAACATTTTTTTCTATTTTCTTAATTTTTCTTTAAAATGCACTCTTATTGAGTGTTTGTTTGTGTTTTGTTTGTGTTGGAGTATTGAAGGTATGGCCGAGATGGAATTAGCTGATCATGTGGTATGGCATCTCGAAATGTTTCATGGTACGCAGAATACATTTTTAATGCAATTATTATTATGAAAAAAAAAATGATTAAAGAAAAATTAAATTAAATGCAATGGGCGGTGCACAACAAGACATTTGTCTGTCCGTCTGTTTGTCAGTCTGCCTGATCGTATGATGTTTTTGCTGCTTACAACATGATGTATACGTGTATATAGTCTGTATGAATTGGCTAAATTAAACATAAAGCCGCTTTAGATTTCAAAAATGTTTTATTTTTTATTTTCTCATTTAACAATGAGTGAAAAAGAAACATTCATCTATTTTCTTTAGCATGAGTTTAATTTTTTTTATCATGCCTAGATATTTTATAAGATTTTTTACTTGATTATAAAGTATAATTTGTTAAGAGCAACACAATTGTACGTGTTTTATTATTAATTGTTTATGCGATTATTCGCTCTCTTGCTTGGTGCTACAAGACATTCGAAGACACGGTGACTGTGACTGTGTTGCAGGATAATGTACAGGTAAAAATATTAACTGTGGCATTTAAGTAAAACACTGCTAATTATGTTATTTGCTGTGGATATTTATGATACAAGGATTTTTTTTACCAACTGAAAAGCAAAAAAAAAACAAAATGATTTATGATTTTGATTTTAATGTAAGAAATGTGTTCTGAAAAAAACTTTTCTAAAAATTCGTTATTAAAATAATAAATTTAATTAAAAAATACAAGCAAAACGTTTTCTCCATCCATTTTCTTATCCATTGTCATGGATAGAAAACAAAGAGCTTTCTATAAAAAACTTAATTGTGAATAATAGAAAAAAACAACGATAACAAACTTTTATAGAAGATTCTATTGTTATTTTGATGACAAAAAAGAAATTCTATGAAAAAATCGATTATCAGTTTGATTACAAAAAAAAATTTTCTTTAGAAATTTCAATTACCAATTTGATGACAAACAATTTTCTATAGAACATACGATTGTCAATTTGAACACACAAAATGTTTTACAGAAACTCAGATTTTTTTTGTATTACAAACAATTTTTAACTGCCAGTTCACCGATTTCGAAAGAAAATTTTCTTTCGTATAATTACATTTAAAACAAAAACAAAATTTTAAAAGTTTTTCTTTCAAATGTAATAATTTGAAAGAAATTTTTCTTTCGATATCGACGAACAGATAGTAATAGAAACATTTTCTACATTCAACAAAGTTTCTGTAGAAAATTCTGTTTTTATTTTGATGGCAAAAAATTTTCGATTGGAAAAAATTCTATAGAAAATAAAATTGTCATTTTAATGATAAAATATTTTCTGCAAAAAATTGGATTGTCGAATGTTGCCATAAAATTTTCTATAGAAAATACGATTGTCAGATTGATGACATGTTTGTTTTTAGAAAGTCCGATTGTCGGTTTGATTATGAAATATTTTCTGTAAAAAATTCGATTTTGAAGGCAAAACATTTTCAATAGAAAACTCAATTACAAATTTGATGACAAACAATTTTTTATAGGAAATTCGATTGTCATGTTTAATTTAAAAAATTTTTTATAGAAAATTTGAGTTTTATTTTGATGGCAAACAATTTTCTATAGAAAACTTATGCGTAAATTTGACAACAAAAATTTGCTAAAGAAAATTCGATTTTAATTTCAATGACCAACAGTTTTCCATAGAAACATTTTCTACATTCACCCAATTTTCTATAGCAAATTCTCTATTCATTTTGATGAAAACCAATTTTCTATAGAAAATTCGATTGTCAGTTTGATGACATAAGTTTTTCGGTAGAAAATGAAATTGCCATTTCGATGATAACATATTTTCTGTAGAAAATTTGATTGTAATTTTGATGACAAAAAATTTTCCATAGAAACATTTTCTACACTTAACAAATTTTTTACAGTATATTCTATTTTCATTTTCCCTTAGAAAGTTCGATTGCCAGAATTATAAAAAAATCTATAGAAAATGAGATTGCCTATGTGACGATAAAATATTCTCTGTACAAAATTCGTTTATCATTTTGATGACAATAAATTTTCTATAAAAAATTCTGTTTTCATTTTGATGACAAAAAAATGTCTATAGAAAATACGATTTTCAGTTTGATGACATTAAAAGATCTTTAGAAAATTCGATTGTCATTTCGATAGCAAAAAAAATTGTATAGAAAACTCAGTTGTCAATTTAATGACAAAAATTTTCTAAAGAAAATTTGATTGATGACAAACAATTTTCCATAGAAAAAAAAATTTATACAAAATTCGTTTTTCATTTTGATAACCGAAAATTTTCTGTACAAAATTCGATTGTCATTTTGATGAAAAAATATTTTTTGTAAGATAGGATACGGTTGTGATTATGATAACAAAATATTTTCGGTAGAAAATTCTGTTGTCGTTTTGAAAACATAAATTGTTCTAGAGGAAATTCGGCTATCATTTCATGACAAACAATTTTCCTTAGAAACATTTTCTAAAAAAAAATTCTATACAAAATTCAATTGTAATTTTGATAACCGAAAATTTTCCGTAGAAAATTCGATTGTCATTTTGATGATAAAATATTTTCGGTAAAAAATTCGATTGTCATTTTGATAACATAAATTTTTCTAAAGAAAATTCGGTTGTCATTTTATAAAACACAATTTTCCATAGAAACATTTTATGTAGAAAATTCGATTGTCATTTTGATAGCATAATTTTCTAATGAAAATTCGGTTGTCATTTTATGACGAACAATTTTCTATAAAAACATTTTCTACAAAAAAGAAATCTATACAAATTCAATTGTTATTCTGATGATAAAATATTTTTTGTAGAATATTCGTATGTCATTTCGATAGCAAGCAATTTTCTGTAGGGAAAAAAATTCCTCATACAAACATTTTCTATATACAGAAACTTTTTTGCAGAAAATTCGATTGCAATTTTCATTCAGCTTAACACTTTTTAGTGTCCAACCAAAAGTACGGCTTCGCTGTCGGAGTTCGGCAAAAAGCTCTGTACGGTTGATATTCTTTATTCTTTAATATTTTCTCCGCTTACTGAATATCTGTTTGGATTTGTTTTACTTGTTTGTATGACCCCTTTTTCCACGCACAAATTTTATTTTGCAAAGTGTTAAGATTGAGGGTAAGAAGTGAAAGAAGAATGGGTGTGAGTACAGACTTTGATGTACTCGCAAAATTGCTTTCTTGTTCGTTCGTCATTTCCACATACTTGTACATGGTTGCATGTTTATGAGTTTGGTTTGCATGATTATCCAACAAAAGAACACAAAATTTTTCAAAGTAAACTTTGCATGTGAAGAAGTAAAAGAAAGTTATAAGAAAAAGTTAAAAGACTTTGCCCAAGTAAACTTTCCGTGTGGAAGAGTATATTTTATCATCAAAGATACGCAAAGAATACAACCCTGTTAAATATTCAATTAGAGAAAGAAAGTGTGCTTGCGCTCCGGTTCGGTCTGAAAAATTGCTTTCGATCGTACACTAGCACTTAGTCCCGACATTCCTACTTTTTGCTTATATTGTGGCATATTTTAGCGTTAAAATTCAAATGTAAACAGTTTCGATTGTCACAACTAAACGTGATTTAAAATAAATCTTTTTGTTTCCAACTCCTTTGTCTGTCTATAGTGTAGAAGAAAATTTAATAACATTAATTAGCAGGACAATAAAGTCTCAGTGACTTCATAAACAAATCATTAGAAATTCCAACGACAAAAAAGCGAAAAAAGTATCTAAACGTTAAATTTATTTCACATTTAAAAGTATTGCATGTATTTTTTTATTATATATTTTCGTATTACTTTTTTTTGTTGGTTTAATCAGTGTTTTTCCTCGAAAAAAAGAAGAAAAAATACTGCTGATAACTTGACAAGTATATATATTGAACTGTTTTATTCAATTAACAATAATTACACTCTTCCACAACTAAGAGTTAAGTTTGTAAAACGCAAATACATGAAATTGCATTAACATATTAATAGGCCTTATAAATCACTTAAGACTTCTTACCAACAGCCTGGTCAATTTAACAGTCAACTAACTAAGCAACGAACCATCTAACCAAACTGCAATCAAGTGGCAACAAATAAAACAAAAAGAAATAAAAAATCGCCAAAAGAATGATCATTATGCAAAACATATCATTAAGAACCACTTACTTGCAAGAAAGAAAGAAAAATACACCAAACGTTCATACTTTTTCTTCAGCCAAATCTCTAGACACCAAAAATCACTTACCAAGTTTAATAAAATAAATGCGTATTTGCTTGGCCAAGAAAATTTGATATGTGTCGGTTCAAGAGTAAACGATAAGCAACCCAAAAGGGGCAGACGAGGAGTGCGAATTATAAGCAATTTTATCTTTATTTGTTTTTTGTTCACTTCTCTTGTGCGTAAGCGGAAATTGAATTCGTTAGGGAAAAGCCAACCACCAACTTTATCATCATCATCATCGCTCAACAGCAAACTATGAATATAAAATTTTCTATTACCCAGTTTATTGGTTACAATGACCACAAAATATTGCGACCATTGAATTGGACAAACTGTGCTGCTGAACTGCCGCTATTACTCGTATTTGTGTGAAAAAAAACTAAGATTTTTACTCTACATGGCCAAAGAACCTAACATCCTTTACGAAAACTTCGTTTGATTCGAATACCTGATAGGAAATTGAATTGTTACACAATTTACAGTTTATCTTAATGAAAAAGCTGTCAGGATTTTTTATGCAAAGCTGTCTATAATTTTCTCTATACATTTCACACAGTTCTCCACACGTGGCGTACTATACAATATTTTTTTCTTTTTATAGAAAACTTAAAAAAACTGTTCAAAAAATTTTCTATTTAAAAAACTTTCAGAACATTTTCTACTTGCTTTATATGAAAAAAAACTGTCACAAAAGTTTATTTGTATGGAAAATAGATTAATGAATGCTGCGCAAAAAAATTTAAAGAAACAAATTTTTCAACAAGGTTTAAAAAAATGTAGTTGCGCATATTTATAGTCGCTTTAAGTTCCAACTTAAGTCTGGGGGTTATTATGTATTTCGATTCGAAAAAGAAATCATTCGAATTTTTATATCTTATACATCGTGTTTCGAAAATGTTTTCTTTCGATTTGAAATACATAATAACCTCCCTGATCTAGTAGTACTTAGTGATGCAACTATGTTTTTTTCCAAATCGTGCTAAAAAATACTACGCTGTGCAAGAATAAGAACTGACATTTTAAATAAATAAAAAGAAATCAAACAAAAACATATTAAGTGCGTTCGAGTACCCAAAAGTTTTTAAAAAATTTTACTGAAATACAATGAATGGGAGGGAATACAAATTGAGAGCACAGAAAATAATTTGTTTATGTTTTCTTGAAATCATATGACAATATACAAATTCGTTAAAGTTCGAAAAACTGTTGGAAAAACTTCATCCTGTGAAGAACTATTTGAAAATTTTGAGAATATAGAACCACTTTGCTTGAAAGAAAATTGCCAGAAAAAGCTTTTGGGCAGAGAAAACTGGGCGAACAATTTTTCTACAAGGTTACATTCATAAATGTGCCAATTGTGCAATAATTAAGATTAAGCTTTTGAAAAGTCTTACGGTATTAATTGTCAATTAAAAAATCAAAATACCAAATCGATTTGTAAAAGGCGGAGATCTAAGATAACAAACATTGAAATAGAATATTTACATATGACTCGATGTGATGATCTCCTGCGTTTTTTGAAGTAGTTTCACAAACTTCCCTTAAAACTTTTCTAGCGGCCTTTCGAACATGATGTCGAACCAAAACTTAATTAATAAAATACTTGAATGTAATTAAAAAGCAAAAAAAAAAAGAATTATTGTGTGCGTAAATTTCTCACGGGAAAATATCTAATAACTCATTGGCAATCTACCAAAGACTAAATTCAAATTAAAAAAAGAAAAAGCAAACTAAAAGCGAAATGAGTAAAAATAAAGTCGTAACTATTTTATAGTTTAAGTTAAACAGGCCACTAGTTAGTCAGTCGCCTGTCGTTGTTAGTTCGAGATCAAAATGGTCAATATGTTTTTCAGCACTAATTGCAAATTGATTTTAATAAATTTCAACAAACTTTGACTGCCACACTGACAGACGACAACAAATTTGTTGTTCGTTTGTAAAGTCGACTTAAAAATTGTTGGCAAAAACGAAAAAAAAAAATACACAACAAATTGATCGAACGAACTGCTCTTCCAAAACATCCTACCACGAATAAATTCGCACAAAGAAACTGTAAAAATGAAATGTGAATGTGAAACGACATTACAAATTTGTATGTCCTCTTGTGGCATATTCAGTTACCCAAATGAAAAGAAAATTTAAGGAAATTGACAAAAAGAAAAGCAGAAAAAAATGATTTCAGTTGGCCAATAACTTTACACGCAAATCACTGACTGACGATTTATTTATGGTTAATTTTATCCATTTGACTTATTTATTCCAAGCAGCACATTGTGTTCGATGACAAAAAGAAAAAAAATTAAAAACATTTTCAGGACTATCAAGGAGTTATATTAAAGCTGTTGATTTTACTTAATTGCTCTTTCCAGCAGTCTAAAGCTTCATCGAAACTCTATTTGAGGACGCCAAAAAAAACAACACAGACAAAATGTATATCCTGCAGAAATGCAACAAGTGCGTTTACTGTTTTTAGCTCCGGATCATTTTATAGCTGCGGAAGGTTTTATGCTGTAGGGCCACACAAATCTTACCCCCATTTTATGATGCTGATGATGATAAATTCGTAACGTTTACATTAAATATATTGTACAGTTTTTCATATAGATATTCGCGTAATTTGTTAAGGCAGATTTATGTCCAATTTACGTTGCAGTGACTGGTTTGTATGTTGGTTGGTTACGGGGCACAATCTAACTTTTATTTTTTTGTTTGTTTTTTTTTATTTATTTTATTTTTGCCACATACGAGTGCGTTCTGTGACAATCGGAACGAATAACTTGGCGTAATTTTAAATAAAAAGTAGTCGCTGCTAAGTTAAGTTAACAGTTTTTTTGTTTTCTTTCTATTTCTTAAATTCATGTTGTATGCAACACAATGCATTGCAGTTTGAAAATGAATGCTTGTAACTTGAGGCAAAGTATGTAAGTAGCGTGGATTTCGTTTGTAGGTCTTGTGTTGTGAGATTTTTAACAGTTTTACATAAATCATTGTTGGAGGGTACGTGTGACGACTGCAGTTGCTGCAGTACATTTAATTTTGTAACGTGGCTTTAACACATTTGCCGGGACGTGCGGACAGACGGGCTGCATTAATTAAAGTTTGATTTTTAAAAAGCTTTTTCTTTTTTTTTTTAAACTTTAACGCATTGCAAACACAAGTAGAAAGATCGTGATGTCAAATGCTGTTACGATAAATTAAATGATGTGTTGTTGACAAAATAAGATAGATCTTCTAGGATTTTCTTTTTCTTTTTTTATATAATTGATGTATGGCTTTTAGTTTTAGCATAAGATATTATTGCTTCACTTTTATAATAGTATTAATTGTTTCTTTTCAAGTCATCGTTTTAAAAATAATTTGTTTTTTTCTGTGTTTAGCATACGATTTCAATTACGCAAACTGTAAACTCAATTAATTGTGTTGAAATGTTTTGCTAAATTGTGATTTTAAAGTAATAAAAATATTTTTTTTATTTAAAATTTTTTCATTAAAAAATCTTCACGTTTGTTATTTTTTTACGACTAAATGAATTTAAAATTATTTATAAAAAATTTTAAACATATTATTTAAAAATTTATTGCCAATAATAATAATTTGTTGAACGCACTTTTGGATCGCATACACATTTGCGAAAAATAAAATCAAAGTCGAGCTCAAAAACAGAAATTTGATTGTGTATTTCACAGGCTGATCAAGAGAGCGGTTTCTTCTGAAAGCTGTAGTCCGCCGCAATGACTTTGCCACATGACAGACAACGAAGCAGATAATGTGTTTTTGCGACCGGCGCTGGCCGAGTAAAATATTATACTAAAGTTAAAGTTGAATCCTTTTCGGCAGTGGCTGGGAAAAAAGTCCGCGTCTTCTTAAAGCCGACTAATTCTGTATACATCAACAGAAAAAATTTTAATTTATTTTAGGATTCAATTTATTGGCATTTTAATATTTTTGTCAATAATTAGAAAAAAGTCAGCTAAACCGGTATTTATTCCGCCTAGCCGTACTCAGTCGACTGAAAGCTTAGACTATGCATGTCGCATAAATTGACGGCGGATTTATGCCGACTTTTAGGTCGGGCTATTGTTAAAATTTTGCTTGATCTGTGCGTTAGAGTCTTTGAAAATTTGTACTCTTAGATTCGTGGTAACGTGCTTTTATAGTAAATCCCTGACAGCACTGTTGGCATTGATCCATTTATTAACAAGTAAGATTTTTGCCAATCTTTTTGCTTACAACTAACTTAATAAAAATATATTATTATATTTATGTTATTATTAGGTATGAGAAAAATTAACTTTACTAGAAACTTTATATTATTCTTGAGAGCTCGTTGAAGTGGGACTTTCTTAAAAAAACAATAATCATTATGCTTTTTGTTTATTTGGAGTTTACTATTATATTCTAAAAATTTATTAAATCAACATTGAGAAAAGAAAAATCAATTTATTTCTTAATCGATTAGCTAATTTGATTAACATTCAATTGGAATTTTTTAACAATATTAAACCGAAATTTTGACCTTTTGATTTATTATAAAAAATTTACATATAATATTTATTGTTGTCTACATTTTCGTATCAAAATGGAAGATTTGAAAATTATGTTTCATACGGTCCACCAACAAACATTTTTTGAAACTTATCCAACTATTTCCTATTTTTTTTAAGGAATTTTATAAATAAAAAAATACGTGTGGCACTCGGGGACTGCCACGGCAATGCTATTGCATAGCTTCTTTTTTTTATCAACTTATGCAATTATAATTGTTTATTTATATTTTATTTATGCAGTATTTCTTTTTCTTTGTTCAAGTTTTTTCTTTGATATTAATTTAAGTTACACTTTTTGAGCGTGGCGAATTTCTTGATTCAGTCGCCGCGCTCAAAGCCAGCGATAAAATCTATGCAATAGCTTAAAAACCTACGAATTGTCTGTTTGTTTGTGTATATAATTTTTGTCAACCACGATTGCACGTAAGAACGCCATTTTGTGTTTTCCTACATGTAAAAATCTGTTCTGGCAATACTGTATGTTACGCTAGGCGATTCAAATACTTTAAAGAACAAAAGACTTAAGAAACAAACTTAGTGTTAGGTTTTATATTCGTTACGGAATTTCTTGATTCGGTCGTCGCGCTCAAAGCCCGCGATCAAAGCTATGCAATAGCTTAAAAAATTTATTTCGATGATCATTAATGCACAAATTATCACCAAATCCTACTCTACCTCTGATCTTCTAATTTCATTAAAGAAATTAACAATTTTTGGGTATTCATATCATTACGTTACTGTTAATGAAGATGGCCCGATCGAAACCCTTTTTTTTACACTGGAATTTACTTCAATTTTAGTAAAAAAAAATCATACATTGAAATTAGGTGTGAAATGTCAGCTCCATGCGTTGTAGCGTGCGTCACAAAGGATTCAATTCAAAATTTTTTGCCTACAAATAAGTTATTTTAGAATTCTCTTATATTCATCTTTCTTTTAGGAACTACATTTTGTGTGCTTTCTTATGCAAAATTCGCTAAAAATTAGGAAAAAACACACTTTAACTTTCAAAGTTATTTCCGTTTTTTGTAGCGTTCGTTACAAAACTTTGTGATCCACTATTTCGCAAAAAATACCTGCTAAAAAATTATTTTTCATGCCATTCGAAAGTACACTTATGTCCTACTAAACACCATGTTGAAAAGGTACCTCTTTTGAAAGAACAAAAATTTTTTTTTTAAGAGAAGGCATTTAGTATGCCTACCAACCCGTAGGTGTGTTACCTTCTTTGGGAAAGGGATAGTGAGAGAGGACAGATGGTGAAAGAGAGAAAGCTTAATTTTTTACAACTCTGATATTGCGCGTTGTGTTAGTTTCTAGATCAGTGTTGTAGCGCCTCTGATGTCAAGTAGGCGCATTAAATGTGTTTTAAGCTGTGTAGCCATTTTATTAATTATTTTACTTAGCCGGCGATTTCGCTACAATACCGACGAAGGAGGGCGCTGTGATGTCCGCTAGCATACACCAGTATCAATTGCTACCAGTACTGTTCAGTGACCAGTGCTATCTATGCCTTCATCACTTAAACAGTCCAACAACAAAAAATACAATGTCATACAAATGCGCATCTGAAAAAATGCTGGATGTTATGACTTGTCTGAAGCTGGGCTCGAACCCACGTTCTTAGACATTATTTGCTTTGTAGTCAACGCGCTAACTACTTCAGCCAACAGCACCCCCTATTTGTATTAATGTGAAAACGCGCACGAATGTAGCGTTCGTACGTTACGCAGGATGTGCTCATTTCTTCAATGTAAATTTAAAAAGTATTTTTCTTTTAGTGAAAATTTTAAAATTTTTAGTGTTGCGATATATTTTGCTTAAGTCGGGAAAAAGATAAAGCTTGAAGCCCTGCCGCGATGCAGAAGTAATCAGCGTCGGCAGAATGGATGAAAGAACAACCGGCGGCGGCGCCTCATCGGCTCAAAATCGACTGACTTTTTCCCCTGCTCCACACTCCACACATTAAAATATTTTAATGCCAACTAATGATGAACACCGCTCACGTAATTTCGCTTGATCGTGAATAGTTTTTTTTCAATCACGTGAGCATGCATGAATAGAAATTTCCCGTGACTAAGCGCGCATGAGTAGATTTTTTGCGTACCTTTTTTCATTTAAATTTTTCATTTCTTTTCAATTATTTTATAGTTTTTTTTTCGTGAGTATTTCGTGATCGTGACTAACTTATTCTTCCACGCACGTAAGCAGGCATGAGTAAATCCTTTTATAATTTGAGCGTGCATGAGTACACTCAAAATATTCTGTACGTAAATTAACTGAAATTGTAATTTAAAACAAATGAAAGTTCACTTAAAAACCGGTCTACTCATATTTCATTTAAATTGAACCAAAAGTTCATTTAATTTTTAATGCTAAAAAATTAATTGACTTAATCCCGTAAAAATAAAAGATTTTTCCTTTGTTTGTGTAGGAGAGTCAATCTCAAACAAATCAAATAAAACAAACAAAGAAAAAAAACAGCACTTGAAAACAACGGACAATATTGAATGTAACCGAAAATCCGTATTAATATGTCCTTAGTTTTTTGAATGAATGTTAGAATCAGTTAAAAATAAAATTGCTTACAATTTTAAATGGTTATTCTTTTAAAAATGACTGAACGGATTACTTCTTGAATAACGTACAGTCCGTTACTGTAATAATATTGTGAGTGTGTGAGTGAAAAGTTACTCACGATCCCATCTCTAATATCAACTTCAATATAAAATTTAATGGTGGACTACAAAAAACCGCTTTAAAGCATTTCATTTAGCTTAATTGACTGAATAATTAAATTGAGCTAGTTCGTTCAGGAGCTGCAAAAGTCTACAAAATACATAAAGTCCACATGAACTCAGATGAGGGGGTGTTGGGACCTCCGAAAAGATCGTTCTTATGCTGTTCGGTTTAGGTTGGAATTAATTATCTTTTCCGTTGTTCTTAGATATCTTGTCTCATTCATGTCCAATTCATTCTGAATAAAATGCTATGTATGTATGTATGATCTCGATTATATAGTAAAATATTATGATTCATAGAATGTCCTTGCTTTTATAGTAGGATTTGGGTAAACCATCTGCATAATTCTGTTGCAATACGTTGTCCTTAGATTATGCCTGTTTGTATGACCAATTTGGGAAAGAAAACTAATAATTCACGCATTGATTCCTTGATAAGATTGCCACCACCACCCTATTTCCTGCTCTTAAGTACGTTTTTGTTGTTTTTTTTGGTTTGTTATCTCAAACATGTTTCCACTACGTCTGCAATATAAGTCGCATTCATGTCTTTAGATAAAAATCTATTTGAAAAAAAAAACAAAGTGAAAAACGTAATATTTTTCTTTGAACAACATACGAGTATGAAGTCGAGTCATAAATTATGGGAGTAAGAGGTGCCATTTAATTTGCTCATGTTGTAACAGATGAAATGATAGCAGCAGCAGCCGCAGACGCAGCTGCAGCCTCGCCAGCCACAGATGTGAATCAATTTCTTTTAAATGACCCGAATCATAAACAAAAACATAAAAACAACATACCAACATGCTGTTGTTGTGTGTGTATACTCGTAGTATGAAGGAATGAAAAATCGATCTGTAAGCAATATGTTGCAGGCATTCCATAGTTGCATTATCTTCCTGCTCTGCGGTCTATAAACTAGGATAAAAATCTTCCTTAGCTGGACTATTTGTTCAAAATATATTGTCTTTTTTCTGCAATTTTTTTTAACCATTTTCTGTTGTCTTTATTTGGCTTATCATACATATCAGTTGTGTATGATGTTGTGTGTTTTAAAAATTTTAGTGTTTCAAACATTTTGTTGGACGTTGACTGCGCAAGTAAAAAGGAACAAGACATTTTATTTTGTTTGTTTTTCTATTATTTATGATGACTTTAAGTTGTTGTTGTTGTTGTGGTCGTGGTTGGTGACTTGATGACCAAAGCTTATGGTCACACCATGACTGTGACCAACCAACGATATCGCAATATAATCAATGATATACATACAAACGTTTGTTCCCCGAACTCATGCGTATGAGGCAAATGTTGAAAAAGCATGCGCCTATGCCACCATAACAGGACACAATTATTTATTTATGATAAAATGCTGAAAAACAAAGACCAGCACACAGAGATCTTTTCCTTTCCTTATGCACATTGGAAAATGGTTTTTGTACGAAATCTTGATCACTAAATCAACTATTTCAAAGAGGATACAAAAAAAGAAAAAGAAATGTATTTAAAAATGAAAAATGATTAAAAGAAATATTTCCCAAAGCGTGCAAAATATGATCTTGGTTTTTTCCAAATGACATTTGCTTAGGAATATTGTTTGTTGTCGTTGCTGTTGTTGCTGTTTGTACTAGTTTCTGCTTGTGTTGCTCATGTGTCCAGTTTTGTTTTATTTTCGTGAGTGCGTGATATTTTAGACCTCACAACATGTAACCATGCTCCACATGCCAACAATTAAACAATCCATCATGGAATGTTTGTTACTCACTGTTGCGGCTGGTGGGCAGTTTGTTGGATTGTGCTTGTTTGCTTTTTCTGTGGGACTATATTTATATAGATCATATTCGTAGTTTAAGCAGTTGAGCTACTGTTTGTTAAAAACCACAAAAGACCACTTCAGAACTCATTCCCCTTTCAAAATAAACACCCAAACCGATTTTTTGTTTGCTTTTCTATTAATTTTTAAATGTATGTACTATTTCATTATTTACAAAGCACAGTGTGACAGAAGTGAAAAAGAGTCCAAGACATGAAATATTTATTTATTTTTGAATTTCTAATAATAAACAAACACATGGTTGTTTATGAACAGAGTAGTTAGTTATTAGGGTATTCAATTAGTCGTGTTTCTTTCTTAATCGATTAGATTATCGAGGATTGATTTTGAAGTAATCGGCTAAGCGATTTATAAAAATTTTCCTCGCGAATCAATTGATTTCAATACTGTATGTTAATGAAATCAATAGCATACTTTAAGGGTTAACATACGCTAGGTGATTCAAATAGTTGAAAAACAAAAGACTTACAAACAAACTTAGTGTTAGTCTTTTTCGTTACGGAATTTCTTGATTCGGTCGCCGCGCTTAAAGCCCGCGATGAAAGCTATGCAATAGCTTAAAAAATGATTTGAAAAATTTTAAATTTAATTGCAGCATCTGTGACTTAAAAAAAAACTCCGAAACTCTTCCTTTATTAAAAGGTTTTCTTAATCTAGTCTCTAAAGAAAAATATCAATATTTTGAGCATGAAATAAGGAGACTAGGATTTTTGAATTTTGGAGACGACGCATTAAATGTAGATATATTTTGAAAAAGAGGAAAGCCAATTAATCTACCAAACAATAAACCTGTTTTTCAAAATTTATGTGAGTTTGTAAATAACTTAATTACTTTGCCAAACTGTTCAGCTAACGTGGAAAGAATATTTAGCAAAATTAATTTTAATAAAAACAATGTTAGCATTACAAAACATATACATATGTATAAAAAACATAACAAGGACATGGATTGTATAGTATTTTTATTTTGTAATTATTAAGCTTGAGTCAGGACAACGTTGCAATAGATATGAATGATACGTTGACATCATATTCATACCATATTCATACGCATAAATCACCCCAGTTTGATTAAAAATTTTAGGAAAATACTTATTATACTTGCATTGGTTCTGCTCACTCAACACATTCTGTATATTTCTTCACAATTTCTTTGTTCAACTTTAGTAAAACAAAACAGTAAAAAAGACAATAGAGCAAACACACAACCTTATAATGGGTATTTTAATGTTCGCATGCGAAGTTCGCATTGCGAAACATAATTATTTTGCATCGTATATAAACATTGAGTTAAGGAGAGTCTAATGGCCTTATTCACAAAAGCTTAATAAAGTTAATGCGTACATTAAAACCGGGTTTCCCATATAAAAATCCAACATTAAACCTACAATAACTTTATTAATCGTTTGTGAATAAGGCCATAAATCAACAGTGTCATAAATGTTGTTAAGTTCGAGTTCGATGAGTACTTCAAACTCTCGAGTAAGTATGAAGTTGCACAACATTGCAAGAAGTATGAGGGCGTATGAGTACAAGAAATTATTAGTCATGATTCAATTCTACTCACTTTGTCACTGCTCATTAGACTTGGGTCCATCCCCGTTCTGTCCCTCGTTTTAGACAAAAACCTTTGATCAAACCCATGTAATTTAAACGAGTTGGATCCAACTCTACTGTTCATTGCTGATCACTCGTATACACTACAGATTGGCGCCGCTCACGTGATTAGTATCGTGAGTGAGCGTAAATGATTTTTGCTTTATTGTATTTTTTTCATTTAATTTTTTAGTTTTATTTATTCATTAAATTTTATAGTTTATTTTCGTAAGTATCTCGTGAGCATGAGTTTTCGTGATTGTGTTTGACTTTTTTCCCAAAAATTTAAGTTCGTGCATGAGCATGAGTACAATCGTGACCGTGCATGTGCGTGAGTAAAATGTCACTCACAATCTTATCTCTAGTATGCACTCCTTCATTTTTTAATGAGTTCTATTTGTTATGAAAGCTGCAACACACACCCTTTGACAATTTCCAATGTCTATTAAAGTTCGTTTTCGTTACTTAAAATAAAAAAGGTGAACAAAATTTTTTAAAATAAATGTTGGCCTTATTTCTGCACAAAACTCTCATCCCACTGTTCTTGTTAACTTCTTTTCCTTTGCATGCTTTGAAAAACAAAAACCAAAATAAAAACATATTCAATTCCATTTTTCCACTACGAATAATTCTTACCATGACTTTGCTTTGATTGTGAGTGACTGCCTTTAACAACTGACAAATTGCTGCGACCATTAAGACCGCAACAACAACTTCAGCAATATGTAGCAGTCGTCCGTCGGCTTCATCAACCTCCAGCAAATGTAGCAGCAACAACATCTATTTTAAAAAAGCAACACACTCTGAATCTGAATCAGAAACAAAATCATGTGTGGTAGTCCAATTTGAAAATTTGAAATGCGTAGAAGTTCTACATTCTTGCCGACAATGTTAAAATAAAAATTCCTGCTACTTGTCAGGAACGTTTACATTTGACAAAATGTTGTATTTATTTTCTTCTTTTTTTTCCTTCCAATTTTCCTCCTCAACAAAATTGCCGTTGAATGCAGCAAGCAGTTCTTGTTAAGATCACTTTTGTTGCAGGCAACAAATTTGACTTTTGCAAAATGTTTGTATTGAAATTTTGTGTTCTTTTTGCAGAGGGAGTATTAGAAATAAAAATAAAGTGCAAGAAAAAAAGTGCTGGCAGTTTAATGGATTCAAATCACGAAGTCGGTTTTAACAAATGTTTTACTTGTGTTTTTTGAATGGCTACAAATTTTTGTGCGATCATTGTCATTTTTCTTCGACAATAAATTGAAATAAATTGAATTGTTTTTTGAAGGAATTTATTAGAGGAATGATATAAAAATGATTAAAAAATTTGAAAATTGTTACAAAGTTGTCAATTCTTAGCCCGTTTTTCTAATTGCAAAATAAATTTTCTTTCGAACATTTACATAAGCGAACGAAATTATTTGCACAGAAAGCACTTTTTCATTTAACGGCCTTATCAAAGCGATTTTTAATAAACAAATATTTTTACTAGATAGAATAATTTTTATTATACATATTTTTATTAAAAGAAAAAAAAAAACAAACAAAAAATGCTAAATTTCGCAGAACAAAATTATGGGGACACATCCTCAGACTATTCAATAGCGGTTATTTGTGAAAATTGGTATTTAGTTGACAATCATTTTTGTTTTATAACTGCTGCCAGTCGTGTATCCAAAGGATACCCCGATTTTTTCATGACTTCTGTCCCAATATTTTGCCATTCTGAAGCAGGCATTAGCTCATTTATTTTCGTTATTGTCCGCTTCTTCACTCGCTTATCAAACTCTCCCCTTAAATGTTCAATCGAATTGAGGTCTGGTGATCGTGGCCAGATGTGGTAGAACATGCGAAACATTTGTATGCAATAACGTGAGCCGAATGCTTCGGATCATTATAGTGTTGGAAAGTGAACGAGGCTGATAAATTGAAAATTTCGGCACTTTTTTGAGGATTTCTTTGAGTGTATTCGTATTAGAGATGGGCAACGCTCACGTGATTAGTGAGGACCACGAGTTGGTTGTGATATACTCGACAGAAGGAACAGTCCGGTAGCCGCCACGCCTTGCAGGTTATTTTACGGTTCCATTTTGTTCGAGTATGTGTCATTGTAAAAATAATCAGAATAGCTTATTCCTTGTAGTCTTGGGTTCAACTTGTTCAGTCGCTCGTTTTAGACAACAACCTTTGATCAAACCCATTTAAATTACATAGCCTTGATAAAAAAACGAGCGACTGAACGAATTGGACCCAAGTCTACCAACAGATCCTTTGAACTAAAATGAGCTGTTGAACACAAGTCAAAGCAAAAAATCTATGTAAATTAAATGCGTTTGAATTAAGGTTTTATGCGAACGTGAGTGAGCACAACTTAGTTCGAACAAAGCTGTTGGACACAAGTTTACTTCCTACGACCTCAAAACGGAAAGAACTGTTGAAAACAGTAACTTGCCAATTTGTTAAAACAATTTTTATAACGATGATAATTGTCTAAAATTAAAAAATTATTTTGATTTATATATCCTAGATTCGTAAATTTTAAACATTTTTGTGTTAATGCGTTTTGCCAGAAGAGGCAAAAAAAAACCATGAACATCGATTAACACATTGAGTGCTACGTCGTACGTTTCTGTACGACAGCGATTGTTTATTTTTACAGCCTGTCGCTCTTATGTACAACACTAAGTGAAATTTATCGTTTTTTGTTGTGATTTTTAAATAAAGAATCCTTTACTAAACATTTTTGCAACAGCATTCATTGCTCTAGGATGATTTCTTTAGGTTTTTTAAAGTGAAAAATGTATGAAATGGTTACTTTTCAAACCGCTTGGCACTCAATTTTGATTATTCGTTATTATGACTAATTGATTATTCAGGGGGCAAATTACGGCATTCGATATCGAATGAAATCCCATACAAAATTTTGTTAATTTGTATGGAAATTTCGTTCGATATCGAATGCCGTGATTTGCCCCCTGAATTCTAAATATTTTACATTTTGAATAATGCAATAACCTTTCAAACCTTTTTTTCATTCATTTTGTATTTGTATCAATATCACTTTCTTTACAATCCAACTTCTTACTTTCTATAACAAATAAATTTGATTAACCAAAACTCTCGATAAAAGCATTAATTGGTATATTGATTAATCTCAAGGCGAATTGAATTTAAAGGTGGTGGTGTTAATATTACATGAAACACCGTCTGGTTGGCACAAAATGTCAAAAATGGAAAAAGAAAACGTATTTAAAATGCATTTATCCCAATCCATATGCTTCTTAGTCAGATGTGCTTTCAACACCACCTGTAAAATGAATTCGCCTCGATTATTCTGAAAGCTTGAATAATCGATTAATTACACATTCCTTATTTTTGCTTCTTTTTTCATTAATTATGTATTTGTGTTAATTTTATTTCCTTTGGAATAATTTTTGTCAAGGCAAATTCACAACAGGTGGCCTCGCCTCGAGGGATCAGGTGACTGAATTCGTTTGAATTTTTGCTGCTAATTTTTTTTTAATTATTTTGTTTGTTTACAACTTCTTCATTGTGCTCTATTTTATAAATCTGTTATTTGCTGTTACTTATCAATACCAGCCGACTATAAAGCTGAGGCCAATCACCGTACCACTAATATAACCAATATTTGACACTGATATGGCCAGAACTGGAGGAGCTGCAACTGCTGCTTCTGCCACCTGTGTGTCCAACAAACTGGCGTGATTTATTGGTAACACATTACGCACTATTTGTGCCTTTCCAGATACGGTTTGTGCTGTCGCATCCGAAATACTTTCTATGTCCAGATTTCCTTTATCTTTTTATATATTTGCATTTTCCTAAGACATACACACATATTTTTATTTTTTCAAAACCTTTTGTTTATTGAGAGTTTTTTTAGCTGGTCTATATATGTACATGCATTTCATTGGTGCTAATGCCAAACCATATTTTGAAATGTTTCAAACCTCTTATCTTATACAAAAACTTTTAAAAACTCAATGAGAATTATAAAAATTACAATAGTATAAGCATAGTAGGCTTTGAAACTTATTCAAAAATCCCAACAAACAAATTATTATATTCGATATGAATCTATTTTATTTGCTTTGAAATCTTTGAAAAAAGTTATCGAGGCAATCTCGATTAATAAATTTAAAAAAATATTTTTATTTTTATTTTTTTTTTAATTTTTTTTTATTTTTTACAAATTTGTGAGCCTTTTTTTATTTTTTTATTTTTTTATTTATTTTTATTTTAGCAGTATTTTAAATACTTTAATTTAAAATAACATATATATTTATACTAAAAGTCTTTTAGCTCTTTTACTAGTTATTATTTTTCACAAATTCAACAATATCGTTACCTTAGTCGGAAAAAGTGCTAAGTCCTAATTGAGATTTTGACGTAGCTTGCTAGTATAATTCAAAATACAGTAGTAACTCGATTCTTGCACATACTTGATACTTGCACACCTCGATTCTTGCAACATAGAAATATTTTTCATTACGCACTCAGTACTTGCGACATCCGAAAATTTTGAGCTCGATACTTGCAACATTTTTGTATTACTCTTGCGTGCTGCTTTGTTTACGTTTTCTTAGACTGAATACATTTCGAGAAATCCCCGTCGTTTTATGCTGCTGATGAAATGTTGTAATTTGAATCAGTTTTAAGCTGACTATTGAGAGGTGCGGTGTCATAATGGCAAAGAAAAAATCTACGTTGCTGACAATTAAAGACAAAGCTGAGATTTTAAATAAATTAAGTTCTGGATTTTCCAACAAATTCCTTAGACAAAAGTTTTCATGTGCATAGATCAACAATAACTCGTGTTAAGAGAAATGAAAACACCATAAAGAAATTTGTGGCGCATTCTGAATCCGGGCCTGGGAGAAGAAAGACGCTTAAACCCTCGGAGTTTCCAAAAATGGAAATATTCGAAACTTAGATTCTAAACAGATGTATGTGCCTTTTATTTTGTATGGGAAATTAATACTCGGTACTTGCGACAACCTCGAAACTTGCACAGAGTCCGGTTTTTATTACGTGCAAGAATCGAGTTTCTACTGTACATCATTTACAAGCGAAAATAATAACATTATTTGATTTTTTCATGCTGGAATGCAGTGGTATGCAAATATGCTAAGTCCAAATAAAATTTTAAAAATTAAGAAAATATGCCAAGTTCAATCGAAAGGAACAAATTTTTTTTTTTTAATAAAGTCTTTTCTTTTTAAGTTGAATTATAAAGAATTACAGCAATTTGGCAATAGCTACAATATTAGATATCTACTTTGCATTTCATATAATTCGTTAAATCAATGTGGTTACAATTTTAAATGCTTTTTTCGTTTTTTAAACATGTCAACACCTTGCAATTTTGTAAAAGCATTCGGCCTGGACAAGGTAAAGGAGATCACAAGGTAACGGATATCCGTGCAATTAAATATACAACAAATTGTGAAATAAAGTATAAACTTCGTTTCACCGAAGAGTGGAAAAATTTACCACAGAAAATAAATAAAAATAATAAACCTATTAATTTTTCTAGTTTGGAAGCACTATACAACGGAGGAAGGAAAATAACGTCAAGAAAATATGAAGACCTGCAATTTTTAAAACTGACTTTACCCAAAGACCATCACCGTTTTTATGATGATCTACCTCATCTATGGTTTGGTTTTCTAAATATTCTGTACCTATTTTTTTAACATAGGAGCTTCCGCTTAAAATAAATACACTATTGAATTCAACATAATCGTATAATTTTAAGCAATTGGATGTTCCCTATATCGCAAAAATATAAGGAAACATATTTAAGGAAAATATGCTAAGTCCCTACTAAAATAATGAAATTTCAAAGAGCAAATGTGCTAGGTCCAAAAAAGCCTATAAGTCCGCAATTGATTTATTTTAAAATCCTAAGAGGATGGACTAAAGAAATTACTGCATTTACAGATTTTCAAAAAGTATACTAAAAAAAACTTAGACAGTTTTTTGTCTGCATTGCAGTTGTTGGTGCCCATTGCAGCATAAAATTATCCATGTTTCTTAATTGATATGGTTGAGCCTCTCTAACGTATATTATTTGTTCCTTTAGATATTCTGGTGCTGTTCCATTTTTTATTTTTTTAATAAATTTCAGAGTATTTAATTCAAGCCTTTGCTTAATATTTAACAATTTAAGTGATTCTAACATAAAATTAAAAGGTGTGACCGATTGCATTTTGAAATCGCACGCATGCGTTGCTTTATTTTGTAACTTTTGGAGTCGTTCAATTTGGGTAGTTGTACAGCACGAATATAATATTGTTGACTTAACCTCAAAGCGTGGTTTAACGATCGAGTTTTTTTACACATCTGTTCTAATTTTCAAGGCGAATTCGGATGAGACTACCTGAAGTGAATCTGCCTTGATATTTTATGACTGATAAAAGAAAATGATTTTAATTTGAAAATTTTCAAGAATATGGTTTAAGTTACCAAAAAAAAAAACTTTTTGAAATTATCAAAGCTACATTTATTTATTTTTTAATACATCCTGTTCATCAAACACAATTAACTAAAACAACGAGTATAAATATCAACGTTTTTTCTGTTTGGGTTCATGCAACACGAATTAGACAAACTATATAAAAATCAAAATAATATATAAAAAAAATGTTTAAAATATTTATTTAAATGTCATACAACGAACAATTGAAAACTTGCTACACAAACCGTATTTGTTACGTAGTCGTTAACGCGTCGCCAAGTTTCGTTTTGTTTTTGACGCGTTCCATGAACAGGCTGTTAATCAGATCTATAAAACTATTTTTTTTTAATTATTTCCAGTTTTGTCGAAATATATAGCAGAACAAATTTTAAATTTCAAAATTGGTTTTAATAAATTAAATAAGGAATAAAAAAAATTAAATTAAAATAATTATTTAAACTTTTCTTGTCTTTTTACTAAGTTAATCAAAATAACAATCGCTAGCGATCTTATTTATGTATGTGCGTATGTATGTACATACATACATAACTTTTTGGGGGCAGTTAATAAAAAAAGGAGTATGTGCTTCATTTATTAATTATACACACGCTATATATGTACATATATCGTTCCTTTATAGTAACGTAGTCACATCTCAAAATCGAGATTTTTTCAATTAAGAATGCAGAATTGTTCGTTGTATCTTGTGTAAAAAATCATACAAATATCTTGTTTGCTCATTTTTCGAGAAGAGAACATTTTTTGTTGAGGTGTTTTTAATATTCTTGTAAATTATTTAACGAAAACGAAAAAATCATATACATTTTTTCTAACAAGGTTTTTCCACATATTTTGAGAAATAGTGTGGCAAGGACAACACCCTTCGGCTCGATTTTATATGTCGCACTCAGTTTTTTGTGATTTTCCAGTGAATGAATCATTCGATTGTCTAGGATAGCGTGTTAGGGCCTTGAAATCCGGCTGAGGCAATCTTTTGGTCTTAGATTGCCTATGTAGATCTCAGTACTTGTGCGGTTCCAAATGAATATTATCAGTAGCTCTATTAGCACACAATGTCTTTAGGATTGGTATAAAATTTTATTAAACGGAACTGCTTACATTGTGATATAAAACTTTATGAATAAGTAAATCTTTCCGTTATTGAAGGTTTTAGAGTCATTGCTTTAATTAGAAATAAAATAAATCCCTCTTGATGCACAGCCATGCCTTTTTAAGCAACAATTCACTAGTACTTGTTGAAGCACATCAACTAGAAGAAGAAGCAACTAAAAAATAAACAATTTTATACTTTACAGCTACTTTTGAAAGAATTCCAAGTAATAGAGGAAAAACCTAGACAAAATGGGTAAACGACAGCACCAAAAAGATAAAATGTAAGTTTTACATGCATTTCTCTTACAAATTTTGTATTTAATAATAAGGAAACTTTAGGTATTTAACCTACACCGAATGGTCGGAATTGTATGGTGGCAAAAAATATGAATCGGCGGAAAATGAACATATAAAATTTAAACGTTTACCCTTTGACTGTTGTTCCATAAGCTTGGTCCCCTTTGAGACACCTTACAGTGATTTGGAGGGCAATGTGTTCGAATTGGAAGCCATACACAATTTCCTTAAGAAGTTCAAGCTTAATCCGGTAACTGGTAAACCATTAGAAGTTAAGAAATTGATCAAGTTAAACTTCTTTAAAAATGCTGATGATGAATATCATTGTCCGGCTTTGTTTAAACCATTTACTAAGAATTCCCATATAGTAGCTATAGCCGCTACGGGTAATGTATTTTGTTGGGAGGCAATAGAGCAATTGAATATTAAAGCAAAAAATTGGAAAGATTTGGTAGATGACACACCGTTTCTAAGAAAGGATATAATAACCATACAAGATCCCCAAAAACTTGAAAAATTTGATATAAGTAAATTCCATCATATACGTAAAAATTTAAGAGTTTTAACCGAGGAAGAGGAACAGGAACTAAAAGATCCAAGCAAGAAAATTAAAACAATGAATTTAGAAACTAAAGAAACATTGGCTCAATTGGAAAAAGATTATAAGCCAGCTGAAGAGAAACCTAGCACCTCCAAACAGATCGCTGATAAATTTAATGCAGCCCATTATTCCACAGGGGCCGTAGCGGCCAGTTTTACTTCTACTGCATTGGCGCCTGTATATAATCATGAAGCCGCTATTATAGAAGAGGACTTGGTTAAATATGAACGTGTTAAGAAAAAAGGTTATGTGCGTCTTACTACTAATTTGGGTCCGTTAAATTTCGAGTTGTATTGTGATCAAGTGCCCAAAACATGTGATAACTTTTTGCGTCACTGCACCGAAGGTTATTACACTAGTACTAAATTTCATCGCTCTATAAGGAATTTTATGGTAAATAATATCTTTTTAATATCAAATTTGTACTTTTTTTAACATTGTTTTTTTTCTGTATTAGATACAAGGCGGCGATCCAACGGGCACGGGTATTGGTGGCGAATCCGTTTGGGGCAAAAAATTTGAAGATGAATTTAAACCAAATCTAAGCCATACTGGCCGTGGCATGCTTTCCATGGCTAACTCAGGTCCCAATACAAACGGTTCTCAATTGTAAGTTCCAACTACCGTAATAAAAGTGAATTTTACTTTATAATTTTTTTACTTTCAGCTTCATTACTTATCGTTCTTGCAAACATCTAGATGGAAAACATACCATATTTGGCAAACTAGTCGGTGGCCTAGAAACTTTACAAAAAATGGAACAAATTGAAGTAGATAATAAGGATTGTCCTATTGATGATATTATAATTGAATCGGCTCAAGTATTTGTGGACCCTTTTAAAGAAGCTGCGGAACAATTGATTAAAGAGCGGGCAGAAGAAGTCGAAAAACAGCAGCAAGAAGTTAATGAAGAAAAGAAACTGAAACGTTTAAAAGAACCTTTAAAAGTGTTTCGCGAAGGAGTAGGAAAATATTTAAATATTCAAGTTTTGAAACAAACAAAAGTTGATAAAACTCCGGGCACTTTATTAGCAGCAGGACCAATAAGGAAAAAAGCCTGTTCTAAAGCGGGCTTTGGAGATTTTTCATCCTGGTAATTTAAAAGTCGGTAAGTCGAAACAATATTTTCATACTTATTAATTCGTTTTAATGAAAGAACGTTTTTTTTAATATTAACTTTTATTCATCATTATTTATGTATTCCAATTATTACTCCTGGTCCTCTCGCTCTTTCCACTTTAGTTTCATATCTTGTAATTTGCCTTGCCTTCTTTTACGTTCGGCCGATTTTTTATTTTCCAAAACTTTGAGTTGAGCTTGAATAGAATATTCCCCATTGTAGTGCAAATCTAGTTTTTCTAACAGTAGTTTTCTGGCCTCCACACGATTACGAGAGGCTAAACGATGGGTGTGACATTTAACCAAAATATTTGTGGGTACATGTCTAAGTAGCACACAATTAGAAGTTTTATTTACAGCCTGTCCTCCGGGGCCGCTACCGCGTGTTAAATTCTCCTCCAGCTCATCTTCATTTAATTTAGGATAACGAGAATAGTCCAGATGTTGGTGTTTTAGGCGTATGCAATTATTTATTATATAAGGAAATATAGAAGGATTTAAATTTGCAGTAGGTGATCTAAATGGTTGTATTACATTCCTTGCCAGAATAGAAAGCATTATTGTAGTTTTTATTGTTGTTGTCTTACAATATGCGGCCTTTACGCAACAGAGTTTCTCCTCTCTATAATATTAAGAAAATATTTGTACATAAATATATAAATATTTTTTGTTTGCTTAATGTCCTATTTTTACCTTAAAGAAAAATTCGATTTTATCTTGTTCCGCTTCTTCGCGGTTTTCTCTAAATTCTCGTCTCACTCTTCCCAAGAAATAAGGTTTATCAGTTAATTGTAATTGATTGCCGTAACGTATTAAATGTTTGTACAAACGTAAAATTTGTTGTTTAGAAGGTTGTGACATAGTTTTATTTATTAATTTGTGGTTTTTTTATTGAAGTTATTAATGTTTTTAATTTATTTCCTGTTGCAAGTAATATTGAACAATTGCCGCATTTTTTCACTTTTTGATCAGCTGTTCTTTGTTTTCCATCGAAGCATCTGTTATGAGCAGAGAGTTGCTTCGGTTAGAGTTGTATTAAATTCAAATGCAGTGACTCTTAAACTGTTGATACCGATAAATAGGTAAAAGCAGTTGGATTTAAATTGTAGTTGATAAATAAAAGAAAAGAAATTTGGTGAGATAATAGGAATTTATGAAGAAAATAATTAAATAAAGTTAGCAATAGATGAACAAACATTTTATTACTTATGTAGGTCTTCCGTTAAACAGAAAAAATATTACTATATTTTGATAATTGTAATTGTACCGGGAAAGTTCAAAAAATTACAGCATCTCAAAGTTTTTTTTTAATGAAAATTTTTTTACTTATTATATTGAGAAGAAAAAAGTTAACATATTTTTTATTATAAAAATAGTAAATAGAAAGTTTTGTTTTGGAGAACTTGTACTGTTCTCTGTAATAGGATGTTTTACCAGGTGCAAAGAGTTCAGTTATATTAGGATAAATATAAAATTGTCAAAGCTTTTATTAATGTTATCGATAAATAATTAGGTTCTGTAAACCAAAAGTAAAACTTTTCAACTTAAAATTGACGTTTCAAGCTTGATACTTTGAAGGTTTTGTTAAATCAGCGGCTTATGTATGAATTCGACGTTTTAGTGTTTCACTTTAAAATTTTTCTCTTAGCTTTTTGTTTTACAGTAAAAGAAGACAACACTTGATGAAATTATGTCAAGTTCATGATATAATAAATAAAGTAAAAGTTAGTAAAACAAAAACATTTTTATTTTATGACTGCCAAACAAATTCCATACATAAACAATTTTGTTTTACGGTTTTTTATATTGAATTTGATATTCAGGAAATACATATGTATATGATAAGCGATCAGCTGCTTTAACAGGCTTACCTTGTTTATTTTGTCATGGTTATGCTTAAGCTTTAATAGCTGCTTCTCTATCATATGTTGTGTCTTCTTTTCAGTTTTATGCCGGTATGTTTTACATTCCATTTTGAAGTGGAATTCAATTGAAATCACTTCAGCTAAAATTTATGTTCTCCATTCTTCTTTTTGCATTTTAATTTCAATATTAAATACAAATATACTCTACTTTTCCAGAAGATCAAAAATGAAACGTTTACTTTTCATATTTCAATTTCACTACTTTTAAAGAACATTACTGAAAAAGATGTACATACATATTTTTAACCGAATTGTCCTGTCCTATGGCTTGATTTAAAGTTTTACAAAAAAAAAAATTGTAATGTAACCTTTTGCAAAACAGATTCGTGAAAAAATACTTTTTTTTAAATGCAATTGCAATTGATTTTTGTCACATGATAACAAATTATTCTATATACACACATACGAGTAAGTATGTATTTTGTTTTATCTTTTATTTGACATATCAACGTTTTTGTATGTTTATTCACATATATTTAACTATATTTGACTCATTAAACTGATTTCAATCTTTAACTGCCCGCAATCTTTTAGTTTTGCAATGAAACCAAAAGAAATAAACAAACATTTCATTCATTTCATAGTATACCTACATATATATTTTTTCAATCATTTCAAGTTATTTGCTGGAAACTCATTCAATTAAATTCATTTACAATTAAGATTTAAAGCTAAGAAAAAATACTATAAAATATGACTTTGATTTATTAGAAAATCGTTATTAGCATTTAAACTAAAATAAAATAAACGTGAAAAACTGAATTCAAATTTATTGAAATGTCACATTTTCGTATGCAACACAAAAAATTGTGATCGTAATTTTCATTTTCAATAATGTTCAATACTTAATGCAAAATTTAACGAAAAAGTCAAAATGGCGTTATAAATATACCAGTAATAGATAGTAAATGTTTATTTCAAGCTCCGCTATGACACTATTAACAACGACAAAAAAGCGACATTCACCATGTTGAATTTATTTTTTTTAATGAAAATTATATAGACGACTAGATGTGTAAAGGCCTACAAACGTACGACTCAACTCTCATATTACACGAAAAACTATGCGTAATACTTAAACTAAAACATTTTTAAACAGAATTTGGAATTTTTGAGCAGTTGTTGTTGTTTTTTTCTAGCTTTAAAAAGTTGATTTTCATTTGTAGCTTTAGCCAATCCGCTTTAGACAGCTTAACAATGCAAAAAAAAAATCACCTTAAATTACATTTATTAACAAAAAGTAAACGCAATATACAGCCAAGAAACATACGTTTTTTAATTTAAATTTTGTTGCTGCAAATCAAACAGGTGTTGCAGGTCTTTAGGCCACAAAAATACACTCACTCGCTCACACACACGCATAGAATTTGGTGGACGCATTAAATATTCGAGTCTTACGAGGCCCGAAGAAAAATTTCTCAAAATACTATGTTCTATCCCAAAAAGATGGCAGTTATAGCAGCAGACTTTTTATTCATAATTTTTTTTAAACATCGAAAAATCATATAAAATAGAAAATCGGCAAAATTCGTTTTATTTAAATATGAACATAAATTCAAAAATAATTGATTGAACCGATAAAGCAAATGCAATTTGTTTTTTGTAAATGAAATTTCAATCGCATTTTTAATTTGTGGAAATATGAATGGGAAAATGACATTTTCTCCATATTGCCTGCTCACAGAGTTTCTAATTAATTTATTTTTGAAATACATTTTTTAAAGCATAAGCTGGGAATATTTAATTTGCTGCTTTTCACAACAATCTCGCAACTAAGGACATTTTCATGCTGCCTTCCTACTTTAATGCAAAACATTAACAAAAATGAAGAAAAAACACGTTAAGCACGCGTTTTGAATTCATTTGCTCTATAATGTATCATGGAAATTATCAAGTGCTAAAGCTTGATTTTTGTTTAAGTTTTTCTAATACATAGCAATACATTTTCTTCGCTTCCAATACTTGTATTTGCAGTTGCCTCCGCTAGTTATTTTGTTTTTAAGTATTAAACATTAATACAATCTAAAATGTTGTTTTACAAAAAACAACAGTTCAGGCCTGAACTGCGTTAAAAAGTGCATTGCGTGCATGTCGTTCGTTTTAGTTTCTGTAGTTTTTTAGAACAGTAGGCGGGATTTTCCTAAGGTGAAGTATTTAATGTATAATTTATCAATTTATATATTCAATAAAAATGATTTGTGCGTTAAAGAGTTGAAATTTTCATTTAAATAGTGATGTATTTATTTACAAATAAATACTTTGGTTAATTCTCTAAGGGTAAATGTGACACTGAAATTGCTTGTTATTATAATGATACACATATTATTTTAGTTAACAACACTGATATTTCGTGCAGTGCATTTTCGACTGTTTGTCAGAGTTTGTTTTTTATTCTGAAAGGAGGTATTCATGTTGAATTGAGAACCAAGTGGCGTTATTAAGCCAGCTGATTATTTTCTGCTCGTTTCGTTTGGAACATATAAATGTCAAACTAAAAAACTTTTGTTTGTTGAGGGTTTTTAGCTAGTCTATATACATACATGCATTTCATTGGTGCTAAAGCCAAATCATCAGTAGACCTTAAACCTAATTTTTAAATGTTTCAATCCTCTTTACTTATACAAAAACTTTTAAAAACTCAATGAGAGTTATAAAAATTACAATAGTATAAGCACAGCAGGCTTTGAAACTTATTCAAAAATCCCAACAAATAAATTATTATATTCGATATAAATCTATTTTATTTTCTTTACAACCTTTATACAATTAGTCTACTGATGATTTGGCTTTAGCACCAATGAAATGCATGTATATAGACTAGCTAAAAACCCTCAACAAACAAAAGTTTTTTTAAATCTTTGAAAAAAGATATCGAGGCAATCTCGATTAATATAAATTTCATAATGTCAAACTAAATTAAAATATGTAAACACAACCATGCCTACATTTTTGTCAAGGCGAATTCATAGGACAGGTGGTGTTAAAAGCACAGCTGAATATTTCGCCTTGGTGGCTTGATATTGCAGAAAATATTGTTTGTGTTTAATGGTTTTTTTAAAAGGGGTGGGGGGGGGGGGGTGGTTCCGTTTGTCTAGTGACAATGATATTTTGCATTCAGGGTGGTACAACATTAGGCTTGCCAGATCTAATTTGTCAAAAAGCTTGACATTGACCAAAAAAAAAACTTGATTTTAAAAGAAAAACTTGACATATAAAAACACTCATACTAAATATATAAAAGAGATTTTTAGTTTTTAAAGAAGAAATTCTGGATAATTATTATTGGGAAAATACGAATTGAATTTTAACTTTTACTCGTAAAAACAATTTTGCTGAGAGTTTTTAGCTAGTCTATAATAAATAAATAATAATTTTCATAAATATCTTGACAATTCTTCAAACACATAAGTTTTATTAAAAAAAAACAGTGAAAAACCGCCTGTATTATTCCACCACGGGTATATCAAGTCGGTTAAGGTGATAGAAGGTTGGCGCTCCGGTAAAACCCCGGCTCAAGCCGAATCGCCGCCGCCGCCGACGAAAAGTCCACGACTTGCTTCTCTGGTTCAATGTTGTCAATTTACTAGTGTTGAGTAATGGGGTAAATATCAGTGTTGGCACTTTTAAAATAATTGTACAGAAAGTTATAGTTATTTTTTAAACTATAATTGCACAAAATATGTATCATATTAGTCTTTAGTTCTATTGATAGTAAAAATATGGGCTTTAGATTTGTTTTTTAGAAATATACACATACTTTTTTTAAGTATTATTACATAGCTAGAATAAATTTGAGAAAAAAAATTAACTTACAAAAAAGCTTGACAAATCACTTTTTCACTTGACACTTGACGCGCATTAAAAAACTTGACAATCAGGCCAAATCAGGCCCTTCTGGCAACCCTATACAACATGTTCTTATGGAAATTCAAGTTTCCTTAAGAACTATGTTTAAAAAATTTAGGCTGGTAAATTCTTTCTGTTTGCTAGTAGAGAGTTCTAAATATGTGTGAATCCAACAATAGTTTTATAAACAGCTCTTTATAATTATTTTTCTATACTTGATTTTCTACAAGAACTCCTTAATAGCCTTAAAACTACGTCTTCACGAGCCATACATAGTTCTGTTCGCACAGAAACATGGCGCTACCAGAATAATAGGAAAATATATGTTCATATTCTTTTGTGTGGGGGGACAACGTACGAATTTCATGTCCTGCCTGCTCATATAATTTTCAGGTTGCGCAATAGAAATAAAATTTTTATCTTTTTGTGCTGTCTCTTTTACTCTCCTTTAAAAACTACATTTGACGTCGAACATACGAATAGTTGCTCAGTCATATGGTCGGGCATCGATGACAGAGCATGTACATATGAAATACGATCATGAGCGGTCTACATTAGCCATATTCGATGTTCGACATGATGTTCATAACAAGTTGATGGCTAATGGAGACGTATAGTAAAGAAAGAGGCATATGGATTGTGATAAAAGTTGCTAAAAGTGCATTTTTAAATAAAATTTCTTTTCCTGTTTTTAAATTTTGTGGTAACCATGAGTTGTTTGTTGTAATATTAACATTACCTACAAAATGAATTCGCCTTGTTGCTCTTTTGTATACGCAATCGGTGTTGGTATCTCTAGGAAAAACAAAAGCTGCTCCAAAAAGGGTAAAATGCGCAAAAATGGCAAAAAGGGTAAAAGAAAGCACCATTAAAAATATTTTAAAAATTTTAGTTATGCCATGAAATATTAAGCAATTTATAAAAAAGTTAAAGTAAATATCCAAAATACAATTTAAAGTTTTTGCTTCAAAATACATAAATAGCAGAATTTATTTATATATGTGGGGTACTCACACGGTCGTCATACAGTCATATGTCTTAAAATAATAACACGAAAAAATATGACTGCTGTGAACAGCCCCTCATAATTTGAGTCAGATGATAAAAAAAAACAATAATAAAACGGACAATCGTTACAATCATAAAATTTTTATATTAGAATGCCGAAAACAAGTGGAAAAAATGGAAAAAACGAAAATAATAACTAGTTTGTGCAAAAACTACACTACTGTTTAGTTATGACAAAACAAAAACACAGCATAAATAGTCTTATTATTTTAGGAGTTTTTTGTTTGAAGCACAACAACAATTTTTTAAGACGTCATAAAATAATAAGACATTATGACAATATGACATGATAGGACACCGTGTGAATACCCCAATTTATTAAAATAAAATCACAATCCATTTAATAGAAGTAAAAAAAACGTAACAAATCAAAAACAGGAGTAAAAGAATATACATGGCACATATATCTACATTAGGTGCATACTCGTATGTATATAAAAATAAAATAATTACGCTCCTTTATTGCACCGTAGTTATTTATCAAAAGTTAAATACTAAAAATTTTAGGTATGTACGAGTATATGGCCTGTATTGGCTTTTCAGTGGGTATACCTTTGATTTGGATTAACCATACATATGCTACTGAAAAACTGTTTGCATATAAAGAAATACCTTCAACATAATTTTTTCTAAGTAAATTAAAATATTTGGGTTTTTTAAGATATGATCGTGTTGCATTAAAGAAGCGATGTGTAGTATACAAAATTCTGTAAGTTCTAAATAACATGGAGTCGATTTAAAAAAGAGAATTCAAATTCGAATAAAATTCATGATAGGATTACAATCGATTTGTTTCAGTTTCGTTTATTTTCCTATCAAAAATATCCATTTCGTCTTCGCAGTTGTAATAAAATAATCCCCCTTATTCCAGTTGGCGACGTCGACGTCACGTTAACACAATACCAAAAAATTGGAGCTTGTCTACTCGCTCGCGAAAACAATTTTGTGCTATTGCCAGTCTATTTCTGTTCTCTAAGGTCCAGGAAATAACATGAGCCTGTCAGTAGTTTTAGAAAATGGATAGACAAACCCCAATTTTTTGGTATTGTGTTGACGTGACGTCGATGTCGCCAACTGGAATAAGGGTGATTGAGATTTTTGGTATGATTAGTTCGAATTTATTTTGCTACAAACATTTGAAAGCAGTGGAAAAAATACATTTTCAAATTTTCACCCGTATTTTAATTTCAATTCAATTTTCATTTAATTTAATATGCTGTAACGCATTTTAAGGATAACCGGTGTCTAATTTTTGTTTTAAACAAATTCATTAAACTGAATGTTCTTTCAACCTCAGCGGAAAAAAGTCGTGGTTGCTAAAAAATTAATATTTGCGCTTAAAAAAAGTAGCCAATTTTTGTAAATAAAAACATTCGCCAGTGAGAAATTGGGAAAGGCACTGTAAATACCCGCTTTTTAAAAATGGGTATTTAACAAAATTTCGCGCGTATGAAGAGGTAAAAAGCACCAAATATACCCGAAAAGCAACAAAATGCCACCACTATACGCAATTCGCCTTATTGGTGTAGTTGCCGTAGCAACGACTCCTGGTGTTGAATTCGCCTCGGGGGTTTGACTAAAAATAATGTTAAATTACAGTGGGTTCAAAAAGTTTCGGTACATTCGCAAATGCAGTAATTTTGAGCATCTTGTCTGCAAACTATTGCAAAATTAAATAATATGTGGCCGCAGTTTGGATGAACATGCGGCAACAGTCTTGTTTGCATAAAGAAACTTTTAGCGAAAATAAGTGCTATCATTTTGGTTTCGAATGCTTGACGCTATTAGGGGCTCTTCACATATTAAGTAAAGTGACCCTTACAACTCTTGCCTTGCCGTATACTTGTGCAATTTTCCATAATATCGATCCGTGTGCGCGATATTATCGTATGTTACACAAAGTAAGTTTTACAGGAGAGCGTTTTTATTATTATTTTTATTACTATTACTATAAAACTGTTGCATACATATGTACTATAAAATGTGCATTTTGTTATCTCGATAACTATTATATTTATCGCTATAATATATTGTCATCAGTTCAATTAATGTATTTGGAACCAATTTGCATAAAAAAGTCGATTTCGAAAAAAGTGTACCTTACGACATTTTCGTGCATAGAGGTTGATGTGTATGTGCAGTCTAGAACACTAATTCAAGAAGTATGTGCAATATTATTGCATAATGTTTGGACCACTCAACCAACGCACGCCGAGGGAATGGGGTTGAAAATTTGTTACTGGATTTTTAATATATAATAAACATTAAAAAAGCGTTACTAATGGGTGCCTTAAATGGCGTTACATAATATATGAACAGCCCCTTATTTGTTTTTTTTTGTAGAAATTTTAATTTTTTGTTAGTGATTTTTGGAGTTTTTATTAAAATTTCGATATTTGGTGAATGTTCGTTGTTTTCAATGATTTTGTTTTACGTATACACTTTATTATCGATTCGGAAAGGCATATTGACGAAGATTATAAAAATATGTCACATATGTCACATGTCACATTTGATTTTTCAAAATTACTTATTAGTTTTTAGTGGATGGCTTATTTGAATTGAAAAAAAAAATTAGAGAGATGATGGTCACCAAATTATACATATTGATGTATTAATTATTCAAAAATATAAAACAATAAAAACTTCATTGCCTTGCAATCGCCAAAAGATATCGCAGCCATACAAAAAAGTCAGGTGCATGTGAATGCACCAGCTAATAAATAAATATCAAAAGTGTCGGCTTAAGGTCCTATTACACTTTTTTATGTGTAACCCCACAATTCTCAATGTGTGAAAAAGAACTTCATTCTAACAAATTGCAAATTGCTCACCGCGATATTAAAAATATTTGATTTTAAAATTAAGGAATTCTTTTACCCCTATAACACTTGTGTAGTTGTGTAATGCTTTATTTATAATAATGATTGGTCAGTTATATTCAGCATTAAGTTGTTTTGTTAAACTAAAGAAAAAAATCTGATTAATCAAACAAGTGGCAAATGACAACAACAATCAGCTGCACTATCAGCATCCTTCCTTGGCCAACATCTTCAACAACAAAAAAATACATAGAACACTAGACAATTTTCAAGTATAGAATTTCCATTTCGGCTTATCTTCATGACAACTATAAAAAGCCAATAAAAAATATCATACTTCAGAATAAGAGGTAGAGAAGTCAAGAAGCCATAAAAAATGATAAATAGTAGATAATGCCAAAATAGTCAGCTCCATAGAAGAAACCAGAAGCAGCTGGAAACTACATACAATTTACCGCCTGCTAGATAAAATTAAATAAACTTTGAACATTTCTTTAATACATTTTGTAGTTTAAGTTTTTTTCAAACTGCATTGTATCGAGAGAAAAATAGAAACAACAACAACAACAAATACAAATAATAAAAGCAACAAACAAATCAAACTCATCGATCATGGCCAATAAATGGACATTCATTCAATAGCATTTTTTATATCCTTTCCTTTTTCGCTTATTTTTTTTTTGCACTCGTGCTTCTCTACCATTTTTAAAGCTGATAAAGAAGCTTTATTATTTGTGTAAAAACACAACGAAAAAAAAACAAACCAAGAAAAAACTCTGCAAAGTTCCAATTAAAAACGGTGTTGTAATTGATCGATAGCGATCACCCATGGTTGGCAATAAAAACAAACAGAACCGTCAGAAGACAACTTCTGAATAAAAAAAAATATATACATACATACATATGTATATGTTCTCTTATATGTATAAAAATAAACATAAATAAATCTAGTTTCTTAGGCCCAGTCCGGAAAGAAAGACTTCTTGTGTTATTGTTGTTGTATTGAGAAGAAATACTATAACTCGATTGCCGCTAATCATCATTTTAATGAGCGTAATCATTTGAAACTATTTTATGTTCATTTACTAATTGCGGTAATTAATATCAAATGGCTGGCCAAGTAGTGTATGTGGCAGTCGGCAGTTCATTTTTCCTTTCAACCACAATTTCTTGTGGTATGTGTTAATGATATTCCTTCCAAGTATTCGATTTAGTTATGGAGTTTACTATGAGTAAAACAGCACGCAAACACAAAATACATACTAGATTACAAGGAAAATCAGACAACAATGTTTTAAAGTCCAGATATGATATGACCAGTTGCTTGGTTGCTTGTTTGTTTGCTTTGGTTTGTTTTCGACGAAAATGTCAACCATTAAATGAAGTTAATTATTTAATTACTTTGTAAGTTTTTGCCGAAAATTGAATTTGAAAAATTTGCTATGGCGCTTGAGACAAGATATTCATTTGAACTAAAGACGACAGCATACGAAGATATTTAAGAAATGCATTCTAGAAAAGGACTTTGCTAACATGAACCACACGTTCGTGAGTAATTTGTTTCTTTAATCACGTGCCCGTCGCGATGCGTCGTCAGTGATGTAAAATTGTGTATTAGATGGAACTCAATAAAACATTTGCAAACAGGTCGTCCATTTGAAAATTAATTAAAATTTTATTATTCATAATATTTGTATGTATTTCTAGAACTTAAAGATTGAACTTAAAATTCATTTTAATTTCTCTATGAAAAATATTTCTTTCCTCTCATTCTTTGACTTCTAAATGTGGTGCTGAGCCAAGTTGGCACGACAAAAATATTGATTAGTTTTAAACAAAATTTTTGTTAAAGCATAGTACTCTGTTCACATTTGCGAAAAATATTGAGCAACATTGATTATTTCGTTTGACGATTTCGACAATTCGCCAGTGGTGACAAGACTACGATTTAGAAGAAATCTGTCGGTTTTATTGTCTTGAAGTAAGCAACATTGTTTTTCTTATGTAAACAGAAACCATCTGTGAAAACAAATGAACAATAAAATATTTATTTATTTTATTTATTGGTATATATTCTGCAAAGTAAATTTGCTGAATATAGTTGCACAAAAATGGCGCCGATAGCTAGACCATATGTCCATGATGTTATTAACAGTATTTTAAAAATGTTTTTGTGACTGACTATACCCGACCTATGCCTTCACTTAGGAAGTAGCAACGTGCTTGTCAACGAAATTCCACAAAAGAAGCGCAAGATTATACGGTTATCCGTGGCAAATCAGTCAACCAGTGCGAGTGAGACGAAAAACTCTCGAAGGCCAAACAACACACGCAAGCCTGACCGCACTTAAGAAATAATTACAATGACGCGAGAGCTGTTCTTCAGCCCAGAGCTGCTTAACGACTGAACAATAAAATAATTTTAGAAACTTGTGCTGCAACGTATTAATTAATGCAAATTGTAGATGCTGCGGAGGAGTTCTTTGGAAAAAAAACCCTTACCTTCATATCATATATTTTTATAACATTTTCAACAACAAACTTAATGCCAAGTAAAACCTGATCAGCTGTTGTTTACAATTCCGTAAAAAATAAGTAATATTTACATATATTATTTCGCAGTTGGAAAAAATGCTGCTAGAAACATTTTCGTATGTTTTCACAAAATTTAACAGAGTAATACTTCAGCAGTATTATTTTGCAATTATTTCTCATGATTTTTTTATATGTATGTACTTTTGACAGCAGTTCTCACGAAATGATGAACAGAGTACCATGCTTAAAGCTGTGTTCAAGGCGTATTAACTTGGTGGCAGCATTACGGCAGCTGATTTCTTAGCCTTGATAATGATTTATACTTTGAATGTCAAAAAGGATGCCGTTTATATTTTTCTGTATCTGTTTTCTGTAGATGATTTTGACAGAACCGATATAAAAAATGCCTCTTGTTCTTGTATAGTTGTAATTATTGTTTTGGATGAAATTTTGATCCGGACAGCATTTTATTGACAGAAAGTTTTCTGTAACATGATTCACTCTTTAAAAAAAAATGTTCCGGAATATCAAGGAATATGAAATATTTTTATATTTTCACATTTTCCTAAGACATTTGTTTATTTTTCTTATAAAATTTTCAACCGTTTTAGACACATCTGTTCATATTTTTAAGGCGAATTCGAATGCGAATTCGGATGTGAATCTGCCTTACAGTCATGAGTTATTTGTTCATCAAATGGGAAGTTTCTTTTTGGTGGGGGTGTGTTCGTCGCGGAAAAAAATTAATTTTTAACGAATATCTTAAAAATATACGGAATACTTAATCATCAGAGATGGGAGTTTATGTATCCCAATTCGTTAATTGATTCTGTTAAATGGCTGATATTCGTTCTCGTTAGTAGCCATCGTAACAAATGGTAAAACTGAACAAAGAACGCTGATGAGATGATGTAGCGTCCTCGATATTACTTTCTCAATAAAAATAATTTGTAATTATTAACAAATTGTTAATACGAAATGAATTTGTAAATTCATGATGCGATCTCGAGCCTAAGAACTCCTTTGAATTGATTTTTCATTAATCTCGTAATATGTGCAGAGCAGTAAATTTTATATTTATCTCAAAAATACAGGATATTATATTCTGCCTTATTACGGTTGCTGAATTTTCCATTAATAATGGAAAATAATATCAGCCAAATGGCCGCTGCGGCGACGTTTGCAGGACCATATTCTTTTTATTAAATCTGTACAGAGCTTGAGATTTTCACATTTTTCACACACACAAACACACTTCTTTTTAAAATCCAAAAAATGTGATATTCTCCTCACACGAAATATTTAAATTCTTAGCACAATTTATAAATTTGAATTAATATTTTTTGTTTCACGCAAATGATGGTTTATAATTTTCCATTTTTTATAACGTATTCGGCCAGCGCATGCATCGCATTGGCCTCCGGTTTGGCCAATAATAATAATGAAATCTGTAAAAAATATTTTCTTATTCAAAAGCATCTTTATAAAGTTTGATTTATTTTTGCCCATCGGCTTAAGTCGGCTTTTAAATGTTTAAAAAAAAAATACACTTTTCACGAAAAGAAATTCAAAAAGTTCATGTAAATCAATCTTATCGTGAAGAAAAGGCGAAAAATTTTGGAAAATATTTACAAAATAAAATAGTTCACAAGCACAACAACCACACAATGCAACAAGTTTCACGTGAAATTTTATTCGCGATGAGTGTCGAACTTTACCACAACGAAGTAGCTGAAGACTGGCAAATTTCAGAAACTATTTATTGCGATAAAAGACATAATTTTTTTGTTCATATTTCTTCATTAAGAAATTTAGTAAATGAGCAATCTTGGAATTTGTAGCGTTCAGAAAGCTCCATTTGATAGCAGATTCCTTCGACAAAAGTGTCTATATAAACAGCAGACATTGTTAACCATTGCAATATTTTGCTGATAGGTTGCACAAATTTACGTCAATTACAACTCCACCGAAAATGATCATCTTAATTTTGAAATTTATTTTATTTAATATTTTCTCAATTTACTTTGTTATGAATGTATGCGTGCATGTATGTGTGTGTGCCTGTATGTTTGTACACATTCACTAGAAAACTAAATCAGGAGGTCTTTCTTTCGCATTAAGCAACCTCTAATTATTATTATTTTTAAAATAATTACAAGGACGTTTTACACGCTGCTGCAACGTGTGGAAAATGTAAATGTGTGAAATTCACATGTTGCAGTATAAGAGTTCGTTTACTAAACGATCAAACATATTCAGCCAAGTTGCAATATGTTCGCCGTTGAGGTTGCTTGCAAACTTTATGTTTAAGTTCCATAACAAACATGTGCGATTAGTTTAAGCAAAAAGTTGACATAAACTATTAGTAAGTGTCAGTGCAAAGGAAAAATCGATAGAAAAAGTGGAAATAAAAAAAAACAGTTCACTACATGGCAAACGCCCTAAAAATGCACGCCACCAGATCAGACAGAAAAATAGCTCGTAAATTAAAATCCAAGAAATAACTGGTACAAAACAACATTTGTCACGCAAATCTATAAGTTTTCAACGCAAGTTTTTTTGCTAAGTAAAACATTCGCAGACAAATAGTAAAGATCTACACAAAATGCAAATTAGTTGGCATTTTTTTAGGCCTCCATTAGAAATCAGTTAGTGTGTTGAAAAAATTGTTTAGTTTCTTGTAGAAAGAAGGAAGAGGTATCATCATCATCACCATCATCCCGAACATGTGCTTGAGTTAAACAACGATTTGCCAAATAATAATGAGGCTTTCTGTTGATGTTAATTCTTTTTTAAAAGACTGCGTGTTGGTATTTTAATTAATGAAAATACAACTGATTTTGTTTCTGTTAAAATTCTTCATAAACATTGCCACCGTTGGCTGCATTTAGTTCATACAACTCTTTGATTTGATGGGCCAATTCACGATCGACCACCTCACCACCTCTTATTCTCACTTCCTGTATCATTTCTTCTTCTGTTGGCTCCGCCGTAAGCAGTTCTTGTGATGTTTCTGACTTTGGTTCAACTAGAGTCATAAGAAAGGAGGCACATATAATAATGCTGTATGGTAAGAATTTAATGTATTCTCTGAGCAAGGAATTGTAGCTAAAAGCAAAGAATAAAAAATTCAGTATTAAGCAGAATTTGCTGAACAAAAGCACAAATCATACCTCAAATATTCTGGTGTTTTTCCCGGTACCAGTCTCTCATACGTTTCCTTCAAAGTTTCACTGTAAAGTGTGAAAATTTGTGAAAAATTTTTATAACGCACTTCGGCATATGTTGAGAGAGACAAGAATATTGACAAGTCCACCATGGGTGATGATACTCTTAAAGTCTGCAAATCGAACATCATAACGTCCAACGGCTGGCCATCTTTGTCATATTTGAAGGCCACATTATTACGCAAATAATCGCCATGACACAATGTGATCAAAGGTTCTCGAGGCTTAACTCGCTCTCTTGCATACACGTAAGCGTCGTTCAATATATTGCTTAAATTCTTCAAAAATATTTCGTCCACAGAAGGTTCATATTTTCGCGTAGCACCTAAAGCTCTTTTTTGACCTTCCCGGATAATAATGGCCCAATTTGGATGCAAGTCGGAACTATAACGAGCCTCTTTGAGTGGCACTGTTAATTCCTGAAATTGTTGCGGTTTCTGTTGGCGCCAGGCAAAACCAATAGCATGAAATTTCGCCAGATATTTCACACCTAAAAGTATATGATCCAGCGGTACATTGACCATTTCTTTTGTCACATTCCACTGATTGCTTGAAAAATCGTCTATTATGACAGTGGCAAAATTGCGTCCCAAATCGGCATAATAAAACTTTGCTATGTTCAAATCAATTTTACTAAATTCTTGTAGGGCTGGTAAAAGTATTTCATAGCCCAAGATTTCATTGCTAAATAAAGCATCGAAATTTACGCTGTCAAAGATTTCTTGAGATAATTCAGGAGTTTTCTGGAAAGAAAATGAATTTTTCGCATAAAAAACCAGATTAATTTCTTATTAAAGCATTTTTTTTAATAAAATGTAGATGTAAAGCTTTTTCTTTTAGAAAAAGCATTTACTTACATAAAGAGCTTTTTTATTTACTTTTTTTGAAAGATTTTTAATCATTTTATATATTTTTCAAAGCTTTTAAGAATTTTTTACGTATAATTTGTTTATGTGAAAAAATCTATTTGAAAGCTTTTAAAGAAAAATATATATTTTTGGCGAAAAAGTCACGATTTATAAAAGCTATTTCGTGGATTTTTTTTAAATAAAAGTCATATATTAAGTATCATTTTTTAAAGTTTTTATTATGCTTTTTATTGAAATAATTTTTAAGTTTATTGCATAAAGATTTTATTTTAATTTTTTAATTAAAAATGAACTTATTAAGTTGTTTGAGATGGAGTTTCTTGACCGTTGTGTAAAATAAACTTCTGAGTAAAAAAATTTATATTTTTATATGAAGAAGATATTTTTAAAACATTTCTCAGTATTTTCGTAAAATTTTTTGAATATATTATAAAATATTTGTTTACTGTATGGACTGACTGGACTTAAAACCATATCGTCATATGATTTCAAAAAAGCCCTAAGTTACTAAAAATTTAAAATCGACTTCTTGTTTGATTACGATGCACCACATTAAATTACATGTCGCTGGAAAATTTTTTATATTAAAATTTTACTAATTCCTTTAAAAGAAATAAGCTTAAACTGATATTTTTCTTAAATATTGGTTAACTTTTTATATTTGAAAGTTTCTTGCTTGTCCTGTAATTTTTTTTCAATGTAACTTAGGGCTTTTATGAATTCATATGACGATTTGCGAATGAGGCTTGTAAGCTTCCTGATAAAAAGCTTTTTAGTTTGAAATATTTTACTTTTTCGGCAGTAGAAATCCAAACTGGTGAAAAAAAGAATGTATTTAGTTTTTAAACTATCAGCTTTTAATATTTCTCAAAAAAATTTTTTTTTTTTCATATAAAATTCAGATAACCGATTATTTTAATTTTTTTTGTGAAAAATTTATTTTTCTTTAGCATTTTCTAAAGCTTTGATTTAAAAGAATATTTTTGTTTTGTTTGTTTTTGCTAAAAAGGAACATTAATTTTTTTATGAAATTTTTTTGGATTAAATTCTTTGAAACAGATCGTGTGTATTTTTTTAATATTTGCTATTTGAGAGCTTCGCCATATATAAATCGAATTTGTTTACTTAAAAGGATGCTTTAACATTTTTTTCTATATTATTTTATATTCGATGCCCATTTGTCCGCATCTGTCTGTCTGTTTTGGAGTATTTTTTTTCTCTCAGAAATTACAGAGGAAAAATAGTTTTTGTACAAAAAAAAAAATTAAACTTTTAATGGTGCATACATACATACATACATACATATATGTGCATATTAGGGATGCCAGTCCCGTTTGGATTTTATTAATCCCGGGATTTTTCAAATCGCTGGACCACAGGATTAATTGGGAATTTCCGCCTCAGAAAATTTTTGTGAAATAATATATTTAAAATTTATACATTAAAAAAACACTTGACAGTTTATCAAACAAAAGTTAATTCATAGAACCAAAATTGTAGAAAACAAAATAAATTCATATTCAATATAAATAAATATAAAAAACACACGGGGAAAACAAAGTCCTAAAGAAATCATTGGATATGAGTATTTTTTTTGTTCTATGTATTCAGTGTTTGTTTTTTAATTCCATTTATAAGTTTACATCACGTAAAAAGTATACATCTAATTGTTGCTTGCTTAATTTTGACACTGATAAACATCAAATGAACAAAGTTTATCAGTTGTTATCATTATCGTTATTATATTTTGAAGTTTTTACCCAACAAACACAAAGACAACTGTTTGAAATACGCGGAGAAGCCAATAACTCTTTGCAAAATGGGAGAAAATTACTATTGGCGTATTTTATTTTCTTAAATATCTTCTCATTGCTCATTTCCTGCAATAACGTCATAACTAGAGTTTGGGATTTTCAGTTCTGTTTCACTTGCATGCTTGGGATGGATTTTCTAAATTAAGTTCAATTTATGAGTTGGAAAAAAATAGTCAGTTGTGTAAAGAAAACTTATTACAATTACTGGTAAAAGTAATAAAGTAAAAATAAATATTTTATTTTCTATTAGTACTATCTGTCATTGAAAACATTGTGAGGCTCAGCGATGAGTTGCAACAAATCTATCGTTTGGCCAGGGCAAATGGACTTTGTTGAAAACTTTATAAGTCCAAGTGCATAATAATTCGTAAGACAACACTGGATTCTAATATCGGTTTTGATATTTTAATAAACGGAAAAAAATCAATACTGTAAATGCTGCCAAAAATCGTGCGCTAATTTTCAATAATATCTTTATTTGGACAAATCATATTAACATACTCGTAGGTCCGACTTATATAAAGCTAAGGGGTCTTTAGTGGACACAATATCTACTATACTCCTTTAAATATTCGACAAATGATTGCAAAATCTTATCTTCTTCCAGGTTTATGTGTAGTTGTGAACTTTTCGCAAATTGCGATTCTGTTAGCAAAAGGATGCCTGAACGTTTTATATAATAATATTGTAAGATATGTGTATGGCCTGGGAAATATGATCATGTGTTACATGTTTCCTCAAAGCTACGAGTATATACAAATTTGTGATCTGTTAATGTAACTCATAATCATTGCTTTCGTGAAATTTAAATATAGGATTAAGTCTTGTTGTACAGGAATTGAATATATAATAAATAAATAAATAAACCACTAACAGCGTTCATCCTTAGCGGGAAAAAAGTACACCTGGAATATTTTACCTTTTCCAAAAATTGCAATAGTCAATTTTATATTGTTGTTGTGCTTGTCTACTATTTTGTTCATTTTATTCACCATTTTTGTTTTCATGGGAACTACACATTTCACTTAAAAAAAAATGTTCACATACTATTGAGCTTTATTTTTTTGGGGCTAAAAGAGGGAGTTCTTTTCTAACTAATTTCATGTATATTCTAATATTTGGAAATATTTGTGTAAATGGTGCCCCAAAATTAAAGCAATATTTCAATAAAATAGAAAACACAGTTTTTAGTCTTTCGATTGTTATTTTTTTTTATTGAATAGTAAAGTATATAGGATGGGGTTATTTATGGAATAACACATCAGGTAAATAGCCTCCCCGGCTTTGCATGCACATACGCACTCTTTTGTCGCAACATTCCATGACCATTTTGCATAAATGTGGCTGAGTTTCTTTGATGCAGCGTTGAATATCCTCCTTGTGCACAAGACGTATTTTAGAAGTTACTTCTAACACACTATTTAGGGGCCGATTCCGATCACCGAAACGAGAAAGTATACGACCTGAACATGTCTCATGCAGTAATTGAATTGTTTCACGGGCTGTACGGCATGTGGCACCGTCCTGTTGAAACCACATACTGACGACATCAATATCCAATTTCGGCTGAAAGAACTGTTTTATCATGTCGTGATATAGGGAACCAGTAACAGTAACTGCTTGATACGCCTCATTTTCAAAAAAGTATTCTCAAATTATGCCTCCAGCCTAAAACCCACACCGTACATTGGCACGTTGTGGATGCATTTGTTTTTCCACAACCACATGTCGATTCTCAGAACCCCAAAAGCGGCAATTTCGGCGATTATCAAAACCATCCAGGTGAAAATGTGCTTCATCGCTTACGATGATTTTGTTCGAAAAACCATTCAACGAACTCTCTTTGCTTTGCATGGTCATTTAGTTATTCTGTTAATTGAATTTTGTAAGCATGGAGACACAGATCTTAGGGAGTATGCACTGTAGAGAGCTTTTTGAAATTTGCAATCCTTGTTCACGACGTCGAATTGAGGTTCCCGTATTGCCACAGACACTCACTCTCACGCATTGCTTCGATTTAGTCATTTGAACGGTTTTCTTACGACCTGTGTGTTTGGCGTCTCCAACGGATCCGTCCTCTCTTAATTTTTCAATAATTTCTTCACAGTTGACGAAGTTAAAACACTATTCCGACAATATTTTGTATGAAATTTTCGAACTGCCGCCGTTAAGCTTTCATTATTTTTGAAATATTGTTCAATAATGAAAACACGTTGTTCTGCCGTGTAAAGGCCGAGGCACATAGAATCCGTCGTACATTATACGGAGGAGGTTGACACAATCAGTACATTGTTGACGGACATTAAATCAGCTTCATTTGATTAAAGTACACATTTTCAATGGAATTCTGTTTTTCTTTTTTGAATTTTAATTTTTATTTAATTTAATTTTGTCACAACACAACACAAAAAGCTTAATAAAAACAAAGCAAAAAAAAATATATATTTTTCAAAGTATTCAACGTACGTTAAAAGATGGCGTTGACGGAGACGTACCGAATGTGACGAAGCTCATAAGAAAACTTCAAATCTTGTGTTAATTTTGGAACACCCTTTCTCTATATTTCAAATAGTTTCCCCTGTCTTTCAACGTAACTTCAATTCAGGAATGTTAATATTCGGTTTTGCAATTTATTTTTTTTTCTACGAATTTTAATTTGATGAAAATTAACGGAATTCATAATATAAAAAAAAACTTCCATTGAAAAATGCTGATGGCTGGCGATGATCATTAAATAAAGGAGATTATACAGAAAAACGTATGGATGTGTGCTTATTACATACAAATTGTATAAATAAACAAGTAATAACACTTTGTGCTCTGAAACGAAACTGAGTTCTGATGACTTTTGACTGAAGCTTAATTAAAATTTCGTTTTGTATTCAACATACATATGTACATACATATTGTTAAAAATAAATTTACACAATTCGTAATTTCAATTGCAATTTGCAAAAAAAAGAAGGTGTATTTATGGGTTTAACATTCAAAGATTATTATTTACTGAAAACAACTGAATTTATTTAAATGTAAATAAATAACAGGCAATTTTTAATAATCGGCTTAGAAGAATTCATTGTACTCTTTAGCAATAAATGTTGAAGTGTATTACGTTGATTTTTGGACATCAAAATGTGCAATTTCAGTGATTTGCAACAACGATAATAAGGGTATTCATGTTTGATTTTTTACTCTTGCAAGTTTGCAAAATTTTATATACTTACATAGTTGCATTTGTTTCACGTATGCAACCGCTTATGTTTAGTTGGCACCAAAATCTAATGTAAATATGTGTGTATGTATACGCAAACAGCAAGCTTAACTCTTAAGTATTCTTTTCTTTTGAGAAGCAATACAAAAACATAAGAACTTTTTAGCTATGTAAATTCCATCTTTGCTTATATACTCGTATATGGAAAGAAAGTCAAAATTTGAAATCTTAAAATTAAAAGAACTACTTTCAAACAGGTATCTGTTTGTGATCATAAGTCAAGTATGTACATAGACATGTAGTTTTAATTCAACTTCTTTCAATATTTTTTATATGCATAGATTTTTAGTATTTTGTAGAGCATAAAAGCATAACATTTCCAATTAAAATTTTTTTGGTGCGTTCTATCGAATTCTGAAACAGAAATACGCTTTTAGTCATAACGAATTGAGCACTGGGGAAGCAACAAATCTGTACAAATCTTAAGAGAATACGAGAACTATTATGACAGTTCAAACTTACCGTCACTAATTGCCGTTTATTAACCCTTTGCTTTGATTTGATTAATTTCATCTTATGTCTTTTTCTTCCTTCTTTCGTTTATTACTTTAGTGAAGTTTTTTTTGTTGGTTTGTTTAGTACTCAAGTGTGTCAGTAAGTTTTGTTTTATGGTCATATAGTAACATTTTTATTATATTCGTAAATTTAATTAATTATGTATGAGACAAAGTATAGTAAACATGTCAAAGCTCAATCCAGCAGCATTTATTAAACGCGATTTTTAATTCGAATTCTTTTTAAGAGTTTTTTTTAATTCAAAGTACATAATCAGTACTAATATTAAGCTACAGTTCGTAACGATTTTAGTAAGGACGAATTAAACATGGGGCGAAAATATTACTAGCTGCGTTTCATTGCTGCGAAAAACGAATTCCCGCAATGTTTTCACACAATTAAATGGTTTTAAATTTAAATGATTTTTACTAAAAATTAAATAAGCAAATAGATTTTATAGTCAAGGGCTTTCTGGGTAACAGCATATTACACTGTACAACAATTGAAACTTTTTCCAAAATTTCGGTGTTCCGGCGATTGATTCTGGCAGAGGAGACAAAAAAATACACATGTCGTCGTTTTGAAAGATCACATCGGAATTTTATTTTCGAGGCGGTTAAAGTTTCCCAGCTTTGGACTGTTCTTGCAGCATATCGATATATAAAACTATGTTTTCTTTACATCTGAGGTGTAGGGCATGTTCAACAACTTTGTAGAGTATATTAACTCCCTCTAACTCCCCCTTATAACGGCATATTTTTGGCTTTATTCTAAAAAATCGTAAAAACAGCCCGAAAAAGGGAAAGGGCGGGCATGAAATGTTCTACAAAAGTGTTGGCCCTTACATTTTACTTTATATGTCACACAACACATCTAAACCCAAAACTTAACACACACACCAACAACCAATAACATTCAAGGACTGAAATTGTTGACGTGAATACCCTTGATGTAAGTTAATGCTATTGAATATGAAAGCAGTTGATTCAATGAAATAAGTACATATTTAAATAGCACATAAACAAGCCAGTCGCTTATGTAAATATTTGCACAGTGGGGCAAAATAGCTAAATAAAAAAAATGATAAATATACAATATTTTTTTTATAAACAAACACAAACTGTTTAAGGCTTTTTGGCTTGTCTGCAGAAGCACTTAGGGTCTTGGCAGGAATCGAACCTGCGACATTCAAATGAATAGGCTAGCGTACTTATCTACTAGTCTATAGAGGAACATTGAATATCAATAGGCGATTTAGTTTGTTACGCTGTGCGGTCATCACTGCTTAGAATTTATTTCTTCGCAGGCAACAGCCTCTAAGCCTGATTTCTTCCTTTTGCATTCGTAGTTTTAGCTATTATATTATTACTAGTTATTTGCAAACGTGCCCAATGTAAATTATTCTCTCTAAGACGGAATGTTTCAAATACATTTTATAGCAGCTCCTCAGGCACTCAAATCTTTAATGCACAATCGAAACAAAACAAAACTACTAACTGATGTTACGAATGCCAGGGTAATTTAAATTTTAAAATGCACACACACGACTATTTTATTCATTTGCTTTGTTGACTTGTTGTAAATATACATACATATATGTCAGTATGTAGTACTACTTAGCAAGAGTGTGTAACAAATTAAATTGCACTCACAAATAGAGACGTTTCTTCTGATAAAGTCATCATAAAAATATTTTTGATAAAGAATATAAAATCACAGCCGTTGGGCAGATATCGCATTTATTTCATTCGATTTAATAAATGCGATATCTGCCCAACGGCTGAACGGCTGTGTCAAACGGCAGCGAGACGAAACTCATACAGTAATCCACGGATAAATGACCTACGCTTAAATGTCTTTCACGTTTATTTGCCTCTAATCTGAAATCTCCGTTTTTTTCAAGTTTTTTTGCCTGAAAATTTAAATCCCCAAAATAAAGTTTTCCCTCAACTTCCTCCGTTTAATTACCCAAACGACTTTAGTTACAACACTGTCAGTAATACAACCAGCACTATGTATGTGTGCAATAATTTGTTGCTTCCCTGTCGGAAAATGTGTTGCTGACTGCAAAACTAGCGAACTTAAAATTAAACTTTTGTGGACTATTTTTAAGTTATCTAGTAAGCAAAACAAGATTTGTTTGTTGTGTTTTTTGAATAAATTTCAAAGCTTATACTTTTGTAATTTTTGAAATTCGCATTTGTTTTTTAAAAGTTTTTGTATAAGATAAGAGGTTTGAAACTTTTCAAGAATATACTTCAAGGTCTAATGATGATTTGACATTAGCACTAATGAAGTAGACTAGCTAAAACCCTCAAAAAACAAAACTTTTTTATATTATTAATTAATAAATTATTATTTTTCAAATATTACACCAATACTCTTAAAAATTTTTAATTAATTATGACAGATAGGTACAAAAATTTAGTTTTCCGCTAAAGTGTAAACAATTAACTTTTGGTTGACTTAAATCTAACTTAACTTACAGTTAATTAAAACAAAACCTACTTATAGCCAACGAAGAAACAGTTAGGTTGCAGCTGGCTACAAAAAGTTAACTGAAAACTAACGTTTAGGAAGTTAACTTTAAGTTAGTTGGAAAGTAATGCAGGGTCGGACAATTGACTATCTCCAATTTTAAAATAGTTAGTTGATTCCATTGAAAAGTAATGCAAGTGTCAGTCAGCACTAGTTGCGAAACAATTAGCTTAAAGTTAATTTAAAGTTAACCTGAGTTTTCGTCAGGATTTAAACAAAATGTACTTACAACTTGTATACACAAGTAAGTACATACAGACTATGTAGGTACAAATAATTTTTGTTCAAGTTTTTTCGTTACTGTTATTTCCTTTTTGCTTACATATACATACGTACATACGTACATATGAGATATGAATTGTTTTTTTTTTCTTAAATAAAAATTTAAATAAAATGTTAATTAAGTAATATTTGTTTTATTATATTTAAATATATTTTAAAATTCCGCCTAGTCACCCTGAAGAGGTAGTTAAGCTTATTCGCGTAATTACCTCATCGAGGTAATAAAACGAATTCGTTTAAATGCTTTCCTCGATTAATTGCCCAAAAATTTGAGATTTTTGAGCGAGTTAATTATCCGTGGAATACCGTAGTTTCCTGTTTTCTACGCATGATTACGATATCCTTAAAACCTACGGAATATGGTTAATAAATTTTTGTACAACAACAGTGAAAATATTCCACAAATAATTTACTTCTACACAATGAATTTTTACATAAAAGTATGCATTTTACATGACTTTTTTCCAAACATTCACATTCTGAACTTTTTATTGAATAATATGACAGACATAAGATTTGTATACAGAATAGCGTGCTATACATCATGTCTGTCAACCACCACAATTAAACCATCGAGCAAAGTGATATAAAGCTGGTTCGTATACTATAAAAATATTGCTTTTTGCTGTGTTCAATAAGAACTGTGCAAACCCAGTCAACTGTGTGCACATCAACAAACTAGTAGCACTAGACCAGCTGACTAGCCCGCGAAATTTTGTGCATGTTAATGGTAAACTCATATCGTTCTTTATTTGAAATTATCAAACACCGTATTTCGTTTTATATTGCGTTTGGCATTTTTTTTTTCAAGATTCATCTGTGCCGACGACAGTGCCACGAGGCAATTTATTTATTTCGACAACTAGCAAGATATTTTCTACAACAAATTGTATATTTTTGTAGAAAGGGTACCGCCGGCTTCACTTGCCCTTTTAAACATACACATAATCGAATATAAAAACCAATATTATAGTACATATACTATGTTTATGTATTCTATTTGAAATATCTTTTTCAAAATGTATTTTATGTTTTATTTGAAAATTTTCATTTGTCATACGTATCCGATCTTTCGTACAATTTACATTTAAATCAAATAATTCTAAAAATGTGACAGCGCATAGAGAAAGGGACCTAAGGGTAAACAAAATCAATTTTAACTTTCTTTTTTGATGTGGACAACATCTGGGCATCGAATGAGACCGATCCCATGCCCCAAAAGTGTTCCCTCCCAGAGATATGCGCGTTTTATGATGTGATGGTTCACCAAAGATACACGTATTTAAATCTTTAAAATGGCTCTCCTGAACAAACTCGGTTTTTTTCCCTTAGGTCCCTTTCTATTTTGCGCTTCACATATTATGTTTTTGTTTTAAATGTAATTGTACGAAAGATCAAATACGTGTGACATCGAGGGACTGGTAGTAAAAATCATTTGTACTCGTATTTTAAATTAAAGTATTTCAAATACCCATTTCCCTCAACTCTGGAAATAATTCATATTTTTTTTTATTATCAACAACGACTTGTGAAATCGTTTCTCAATAACTAAATTTTTGTTCGAATTCTTATGAAATTCCCCGTGATTTACCTTAATAAAAAAATTTATTTTATTATTGACACCTTCAAACTGATATTCAAGAGCAGCTCTGTAACAGGTCGTCAACATGAAGGCCTCCTCCGACCCCACAGTATTGATGACGACATCAAGTATTTGAAAGTTTTCGAAATCGGTGTCTTTGAAGCTTTCAATTATTTTCTGTTGTTTCAATAATTTCGGCACAATTTTCGTTTTAAGCCATTCGATTTCCGTATCTTTGCTAAACGACATGTTGTTTGTTTGTTTAATGCTTAAATTATAATTATAATTTGAAATTTTCAAATATATTGAATGCAAAGCGGACAGTACAATTTATAAAATACAACTGAGTAGAAATTGTTAGGCGGCCGATGAATGTGCTTAATGAATGTTCTACTAGAGTTGATTTTCTTTACATAGACTTGTCTTAATTAGATAAAGAAACACATACAGAGGTAGAAAAATGTATGAGAGAGTTAATGAATGACATGCACAATTAAGAACAAACGAGTAAAGAAATATTGTGAGTGCTTAGCTTGTTGTTATTGTAAGTGATAAGAGGAATTGAGGGGAGATTTTCCTACTGCTGAAAATAGATTTGTTGAAACTGTTAGAGAAAATGGTATAAATGCTATAATGTTAAGTATAAAAAAGAGGGTGTTTTTTTAAGCCCGATAGAACTTTGAATTGACAACACTGCCCTATTTGACAGCTGACATCTGATTTTCCAGTTGTCAACTGATCTCGAGAACAATTTTGTGCTACTTACAGTCTATTTCTGTTCTCTGAATTTCATCCCACCAGATCGACCATCAAAATTAGATCGACCACTAAAAAACGACTAAAACTTCATTTGAGACACAACGAAAAATTCGATTCAAAACAAGTCGTTCCGTTTTTTATGCACGATTTTCTTCTCCACCCTGCTCGCCAACAAAAAAACATCATGGATTTTATTGATGAATTTAATTCCTCGTATAAATTGGACCTAAATGACATCTAAATAATATCTACATAATAAGAAATCTATTATATGTTTGTATATAAATAATTATCAGCCGCACTACTGACAAAAACTAGTAACTACTAAAAATTAATTGTTCCCACTAAACAAAAATAAAAACCACAAAATTTAGTGGTAAAACACAACTCAGTTGGTATCACTGTTCTGCTCTCTAAGGTATACAAAATAACATGAGTCTGTCAAATAGAATCCAGTTGTTTTCGCAAGCGGGTAGTCAAGCCCAAATTTTTTGGTATTGTATTGACGTGACGTCGATGTTGACAACTGGAATAAGGGTTTACAAATTGTTCAAAATACTCAAAAAGAATAGTTAAAAAAATAGAAAATTTCAAATAATTTTTTTTGTTGGCCATCAAGATCTTGCGGCCGAAATCCATTAGATCATTGTCTACACCGATAAACCCGAGACAATTGAATACTGGACGCAACTTTCGGCGAGTTATTGGCGAAATACGGCTGCAATTATTTCGATAAGTGTATGAAAATTGGACATCCAGATTGCGCTATTTAACTATACGTCTCCGTTAACCATCATATATCATACCATCCATACTCTGAGCAACTGTGTCCCATATCAAATGTAATTTTTAAGGGAGAGTAAAAGAGGTAGCGCAAAAAGAGAAATTTTATCTCGATTTCACAATCTTGAAAATCATATGCGCAGGCAGAAAATGTATTCACCACATACAAAAACTTGGCGTCACGTTCAAGCCGATGGCCCGCGAAGACGGTAGCGTAAGTGCCAACAGCGGCGGCCACATACCGAATCCATATTTTAACATTTTCGAACGAAGCCAAATTCATGCACAATTCATCTGTGCTATATTTTAATTTAATATTTAGCGGGCTTAAAATAACACCCTCTATATTAATGACTTGCTAATTTCAAATAAGCAAATACCCTTAATGCGATTAAAATATGATTATTTTATTTCCTTGGCGGTTTTCTTTCTCCGCAACAGAAGAGATCAATTGTTGGAATAAAATGTTTGTCTTTCGAGCGTTAATAGAGTATGTGAAGTGGGTGAAGTCAATGCGATCGTGACGAGTTCCGCTGATCTCATACTGTTTAGTAACCGCAAGTAGTGCTAGTGTCTAAATACACTTCATAAACTCTTTTTTTTTTTGGTACCGCCAGAGATAACAGCGTTTAGTCTGAAGCAGATTGAGTTAAAAAATAATAAATGAATTGCAACTTGCTTATGGTTTTTCGAACCACCAGATCTCTGTCGCACAGTGGGTCCGTTCAAAAAAATAATAGTAATAAATTTGTATCTTTTAAATTGCCGATCGATGGCCGAAAGTCGTAGAGAAGGAAGGAACTTAAGCTTTCAGAAATTTAAATTTAAATCGTAAGCTACAGAGTCTCAAAGACGACCAGCTCGGGTTTAGAAAAACTTTTGGAACTCGTAGCTCTTACAAATACAAGGATGGTTCTGAATTAGTTAAATGGCTCAAATTATTTATAACTTTTTGATTTATGAGATTATTATTAATTTTGCTTGTTTTTGAATACAGTATATTATTGGGGATTTTTTTAATAGAAATAAAAGGGATGATTTTTTAACAGCTTTAAAAAAAACACTTAAAATTTAGAAAAATGTATGAAATCTTTATTTGAGTCGATAGAACGATCTATATAATGCAATGTTTAAAAAATGATTTCATATAAATGTTGACCGCTACGCCTCAGATGGTTCATACGCTGGGCCCAATTTTGGCCCAACACATCGGCTGGTATCTCACGAATAAATTCTTCCTGTGCGTCAGCAATTGCAGGCTTGTCCCTATAGACATGATTCTTAACATAGCCCCACATGTGTTCATTCGCACGATCTAGGCGTCCAATTGACTCTCTTCAAACATGGAATAAACTGAACTGTTCACCGAACTCGCCTCTCAACTGGGCCATTGTTTCGCAGGCTGTGTGGCATGTAGCACCGTCTTGTTGAAACCACATGTCAGCCAAGTCCTGCTCTTCCATTTTAGGCAAACGAAATTTGTAACCTTCGCCTGGTAGCAGCGCTCGCCATTCACAGTAATGTTCTGGCGGATACAGCTGCGATATTTTCCTCTGTCCGCACTCGTTTAATGTCCAATAATGTAAATTTGGTCACAAGATTCCGGTTAGCCGCCTTAGAAGGTCGCCCAAAGTGAGCATAAAATTGAAGAAATGCACGATGCTGCGCTTTCTAAAACGAGCATGAATTTTGATAATATAATTCAATAATCTGCAGGAGTTGTTGGTTTGTATGTCGATTCATGGTTAAACTCTACACCAAACTGAACATGTTTAACAGAAAAATTTTATACGAAAACAGCTGAGCTGCAAAAAACATTATTGCCAAAAAGAAAGTTGCTAAAAAATCACCCTTTATTTTCCATAACTTTATGCAAAACTTCGGTTGGAATGGTCATGATTTCATTTCGAATGCTGGTTTTTAGTTTAGGGGATGGTTCTTGGCTCGTTAACATACAATCTTTCTTTCAAATATCCACAAAGAAAACAGTCAGGACCTGTTCAAAATGTCATTTACATGTAGAGAATATACAAAATTTTTCCAAAAATACAATTGTGTCCAGCCGTTCGTACTGTTCGATATTTCCCATAAAGAGCTTTCGTTCGTACTGCTGAACGTCTAGTGTATATTGAAAAGTAAAAAAGTGAATGTATTGACCTCCCCTCGTATACCATAAATATATTTATGGTTAAAACACTAACATACATACGTTGATAAACGTTTTTTTTTAGTTTCTTCTGTGTTGATGCATAAATTTTGATTGTATGAAAAAAAAATTTATTTTTTAGCTCGTAAAGTTTCATTATTTTTGTGTGTGTTTTAATGAAGTAGTTTTAGTGATTTTTGTTGATTGTAAAACAAATAAATAGGTTTATGCAAACAAAACAATTGTTCACTTTAATAGAAAAATTAAAGAATTCGAAATTTGTGATATAAAAACTTAAACCCAAAAAAATTGTGACGAACAGTGTAATGTACAATGTACAAAAAAGATTTATTGTTTATCCTCCAAGCTTTACTAAATTAAATATTAAATTCTACATAAATATTTTTCCAAAAATATGTTATTTCTCTGCTTCCGAAATTAAATCATAGAAGCATCCTTAACATTTCCTTTAAATCTTCAATTATAAAATGCTTTTTTTCTGATCAAAAATAAAAAAAATAATAATAAAAATTCATTTGATTCTAGAGCCAAAAATATTTAATTTTTGAATGCTTTCATTTCAAATCAAATTTATAGTCTCGACAACAAATTAAAAAAAGTATTGAATAACAAATTTTATAAAATATACTTACATATGTATGTACATATTTTGAACTTTAAATACACACTTTTTCTGACCATTCCGTTTGGGCCACACACATGGCCAGAATCAACAAAAATCATTATTATTTACTCTACTGACAACTGTGGAGGTCTTTTGTGTTAAAACTCTGTCCCGGTGTGTTTGTTTGTGTGTGGGGAAAACATTTGTTAAGCAAATAAATTATATAATATATACTCGTATTGTTGCCTAAATGTGCAATATTTTTCATTTTATGTATTATATTGTTTGGTTGCATGACTTTGTCAATGGAAGGTGGTGTCAACATTTCAAAAAAACAATCTGTATAAAATCAAAATTAAAAAAAAAAAAAAAAAAAAACTAAACTGCAGTCATTGTTGTTAATGCCAAAACTACATATAATCTCGGTACTCGGGTTTTGTTTGGGCGACCAGCACAACATGCTTCATAAACCATAAATCTCCATTTTTGCATGTGTTGTAAAATTGTATTCGTATTTTATTTGTAAAAACAAAAAAAAAATAAAAATAAAAAAAAAACAAAATTGAAACTAAAATAAATATAAAGATTATGACAACAATAAAATAAAAGAATTACACGTGTGTGGCATTGTTGCTGTTGCATATTAAATAACACATATCTGTTTTTTTATTATTTAAATTTGAACAAAATAAATAAATTACTTTGAATAACAAAAACAAACATTAAACAATCTGAAATGGAAATTCTTTTTTATTTGTTTGTTGTTGTCCTGAGTCATGAAAAGGAATTACAATACATGCATATTCATTTTATTTTTTATTTAAATAAATTTATTACACATGCCTTTTTTTGTAGACAGATGTTTGTGTAATTTACATCAATTTAAAACGTTTTTCGTAATTTGTTGTGATATTTAACACGAAATTATCACAGCATAAATAAATTGAAAAGCTTAGTCATCCAAACGCCAAAAAAATTTTTAATGGTGGTTGTCTTTGCTTTGTGACAGACATTTTGCGATTTGTTATCAGTGAAATAAATCAGATGAAATAAAAAAAAGCCTAGTAAAATGTGTTGCCTACTTCTGTGTTTCTTTCTGTGCCAGAATTATCTGCTCTTTTTTTCATCGCAAAGTTTACATTGACAAAGTCTTCTTAATGTTCCTTTAAAGTTCAAATTAATCTTATATTTGGCTCGTTATAGGACTTTCTCTCAACCAACTTTCCAGATGAATTTCAAACACTTTTATTATTTTATTTTATTCAAAATTTTATTTAATAGTTAAGTACAAGTACATAATAGTTTTTATCCAACTTAAGGTAAAAATTCGATAAAAATTTTTCTAAATATAAAATATGTTCCATTATGTAGAATTGTTAACTTTAAAATGTGTCAATTTTATTTATTTTAAGGTTTGCTTTTCGAATCACTTTTCATATGGAATTCTCCATAATCTTTTAATCGCAAGCATTTTATTAAAATTCAAAATTCAAATATGTTAATATTTTTTTGCGAGATGTTTTCTACTATGTAGAATTTTTACTCGACTTATTCAATTATTGGCCTTATCGTTAATCAGTGAAACTTTATTCTTTCAATTTCTTTAATTCTTTCAATTGCTTACTAAATATTTTTTTTATTTTTTCTTAGCTGCGTTCACATAAATTAAAAGTATTTTTTATTACATTAAGCGAGACTTAACAACAAAAATGTTTACAATAGAGCTCTTAACAAAAAGAAAAAAAGTAGACATAAAAGAAACAAAGTGAATAGCAAAATTTTATATAAATATAATATTCAATATTTTTCTGTACAAGTCTGTTAACTTGCATATGCAAAGTTTACTTTGACAAATTTTGTGTTCTTTTGTTGGATGAACATGCAAACCAAAGTCACAAATATGCATCCAAATACAAGTACAGTGGGCGTCCAATAGTAAGCAATTTCGTTCCCACTAATTTTAAATAGTACGACAAACAATTTTTTTTTGCATTGACAGCTCTCTGTAGTACGAATACATTTTTTTTTTACTATTTTTTACTTTTTTATATAATCCGAATATTTTGATTTATATATTTTTTTTTTGGTGTTTTCTGTGTTTTTTTTTGCGGCTAAGTGCCAAATTTGTATTTAGTTGGTGTGAAATTTATTAGTGATATCAAATGTCATATGTCGCGTGTTCTACATTTGATACATATAAATTGTTTAAAGCAAAAAAGTCAAAAAGAAGTAAACATCTTTAGAAAATAAGTAAAAACTTATAGAAGACAGTGAAAGTGGAAAATCTCTATTTAAAATATGTAGCATTTGCAGTATAAGAAAAAAAAGGCGTAGCTTTTAGCTGCAACAGGTGCACTAAATACCTGCTATAAAATAGCAACTGGAGAATTTCGTAAGATGCGCTGCGCAATAAGAGTTGTTTTTCTGCCAACGAAAATTTTATATTCGAAGTAGGGAGTAACCAGTCAAAATCTAAGGCTCTGGAATTTCATGAAAAGTTTTCTGAAGGCTACATTTTTGCCAAATTAAAAGAAGCGCTTTGTTATAAGACTACTTAAAGAATGTGGCGGAAAGCTATCGTCTTCAACCTAATTTTTTTTGTTTTAAATAAAAAAATAATTTAAATTAATCTGGATATGTTTTATTTTATGTAAAATGAGCAAACAATTTTCGTCCAATAGTAAGAATTTTCCAAAATTAAGAAAAGGCTTTACATTATATAATTCGTACTACTGTACGTGGACGACCACTGTACGTGTAAACGATGAACGAAGACGAAAACAATTTTGCGCGAGAACAACAAAGTCTGTAATCCCCACACTCTTCTTTTCCTTCTCACCGTCAAACTCAAGGCTTTGCAAAGCAAATTTTGTATGTGGAAAAGAGATCTACGAGTAACAATTTTTCCCATCATATTTAGCGGTGTCAAAATCAATCATTGTAGAAAAATAATTTTAGTTACAGTGGCGCCCCGATTATCCATGATTCGATTAACTGGAAACGTCGATTATCCGGGAAAGAAAATTTGTAATAATATTTATAAATTGATTTTGCATCAATTAATCGTGAATACCTCTAGTGTCCGGGATTTTAAGCTTTACATCGATTCTCCGTGATTACTCGTATTTGCATTGTAAGAATTTTTTTATTGATTTTGAACAAATAATACTAAATGTAAAGACATAAAACTTGAAAAGGGAATTCCCTTCTTGACATAAGATAAGTCAGAATAGTGTACACGCATTTTTGCTTTAATTTGAATGTTTTGAAAAAGAATCTTCTTGTTTAATCTTCTTGTTTTCTTCCGTAATTGTCATTTTCTTCTTATATTATTTAAACATCATTATTAAATCTCTAAATAAAAAAAAGTACAACAAAATTGTTATCAATTAATTAACCTGGAAAATCGATTATCCAGAATGCTTCCGTTCCCGACCATTACGGTTACTTGAGGTCTCAATGTATTTGCGAATGTCATATATGTACATACGTTACGATAGAGTAACGGCTGGTTTAAAAAATTAAAATTTTTAGATGCCTAAAATTTATAGAGAGAAGTAATCAAGTAATAATCCTGCTATAGAGCCATTTCAAAAAAGTTGTTAAAAGCTGTGGAAGAAATCATATAATGTTGATGAGTCTATGCTATTTTAGAGGCCCTTTAAACAACAACATGATCTCATTCGGCTCTTGGTAGAAAAATAAGAAAATATGGAGTTACGTTACGTCCATGGCATGCGCAAGCACATCTGGATTTTATAAGTTGCCTTTTCTCTTAATGTAAAAACTTTGTACCTACTTCCTGATGATTACAAATCAACTAAAAATAGTTGAATGTCGACTTTCGTGGTTAAAAGTGGTTCAAGAAAGTCTATTAGATAGAAATGTGTAGCAGTTTCTGACTAGAGCCCATAAGCAATTGAAAGCCGTTTCATCACCGCACTTAAAATGAAAACGAAATTAATACTGATCCCAACTTTCGAGTTTTGTTTTGTGTATTCAAACATAAATAAGTTCGTAATTCTAACAATAATTTTTTTTAATCAATTAATTTTTGGGGTCTTTTTAAGTATTTTTAATTTTTTTTTAATTTTGGTCGATTGAATCAAAGGCTGAAACTATGAGCCTCATTACGGTTGTCGTATTTTCGCCTTCGACTTAGACAGCCAGTACACGCAAGAATAATTTTGTGTCCTTTAATCTACTACAATATTTCGAAGTCGGAGGATTAACGAGGTTATACTGTACTTCTATGTTTACATGTAAATTTTTCGATTTTTTGGTTTCGAAATCTGATTTTGTATTCAAACCATCTGGCAGCAGTGAATCCGTTATTCATTCCATATATTGTGCTATTTATGCTTTAGCTCACCTAAAACCTCTGCATACTTTAGGGTGGTTGTGTTTAATCCCCAATTGCTCACTATTTAATTTATTTCATTGTCTTTAATGAAATTTCCTTTATGAAAATATTGTAAACAAAGTTTTAAGAAGCAATAAAAACTGAGTTTATTTTACAATAGCCCCCATTATTTAATTGAAAGCATCAATATTAAAATACAATTTATTTGATATGAAAACAAAGTACCAACCAGTATTGGGCAATAACCAGCAGTTGTTTCGAATAATTAATGGTCTCATTAAAGTGTTGTTTATATGAACAGTGTTCATTTGTAGAATAATCGTACTTCTTATGTACTCATACTGCCAAAAGTCTGGTGTGTGTGTGTGTGTGTGTGTGTGGACAGCCATGAACTTGTTGTACACGGAGCCAATTGTTAAGACATTAGAAAACAAACAAAAAAAAAGCGACCAAACATATTAAGGAACCCAATTGATGTGGCACAACAACAAGTACTTAAATAACAAATATTCATGAGCCCACTCAAATTATGAGGGAGTGAGAAAGCAGGAAAGCATTCATTAAATTTATTGAAATTACCAAAGAAAAAAAAAAACAAACCGCACACAAACTGAGAAAGTGTGTCCATAAAGGTCCTGCCTGTATGTATTCATTCGTATGCTTATGATTTCAATACCATCTACTGAGATTGTGCGTGCAATAAATGTGCTTTAGCAGGCAATCAGGCAACTTCATATGAACATTTAAGAAACACAGCATCATATTAGTAATTTTCTTAAGATGTTTTAAGCTAAATGAATTGAATTTTATTATTAAATCGATACTGAGAGTGCTGGAATTCTCTGGAAATAAATATTATTGGTACGGGTGTATCCTTTCCTGTATATAACTTTTAAGTTGCTTTTGTGTGCAATCTTGTAGGTAACTGCTGCTTCAATAAAAATTTCATTAGTAGTTATGAGTGTAGTTCATATTAAAGTCTAATGCGACAGCTGTGTCCTTTGTATTTTCTATTGCTTTTCGGACATAATCAATTTTGTTTTAAAGCATTAGTTTTTAAAGGGTGTTTAAATAGGTTGCGATAAATCATGTTTTTTTGTCGTAAATCTTTCTTTGTATGGGTAAACAGTGTAAAACTTAAACGCGGGAGCAACGTTTGCACGGCTTCCTATCATTTAAGTTATGACTTTAAGTCGAATTTTTGGTTGTTGGTTTTTATTCAAAAGAAATTTTAATTTTTCTAATTTTATTTCGTTTTAATTAAATTTTTAAATTAAATTACTTAAGAAAGGAATTTTAAATGAACTTTAAAATTTACTCGAGTCGAAAATGCAAGTTTTGTCCTGCTGTTTTGTTATCACCCTAAAGCGAAGAGAACCCGTAAAAAAATAACACTCGTAACCGATTCCGAAGTGGTAGTGATCGGTTCTAATTCGGGATCAATACATGTAAGAAAGCTGTCCTTTTTGTCATTGAATGGGGTCAATTGGCATAGTTAATATACTCGGGGACGGATCCAGACTTAATGCGCTTAATTAATAAAAATTACAAATCGTGTGTATTGATATGATACTCTTAATTTATTATACATCAAGAGAATAAAATATTTTACTCTCTCGATGTGTTTGGTAAAGTCGAGTTTGGCTCGACAAAGTATGCTAAATGTGTTGTTGTGGTTCCAACATGTGGCATGACCACGCTTTTTTGAAAGCGAGAATGATACGCTCAATATTTAGTCTTGTCAACGACGGTGCTACGATGTGAAAATGCCCAAAACTGATTGAGCGCTAAAAGTTATTATTGTGATTCTCTTTAGAACAAAGAAAAATTACTAAAGTTTTCGGAACACACCTATTTTGATTTCCTATTCAAAATTTCCCGCAGGGCAAAAACAGATTTAACATTGCAGCCAAAAGCTGGCCAAAATCTTATTATATAAATAGACAAGAGAAAAATTTTGGATCTGTTATTATTTTATTTGTCAACCGATTTTCTTCATTCTTTTAAGAATGATAGGAGGCATTGCTGCGCTTTAATGACCCGACTATATATTATTTAAATCGTTTCAGTATTAAAGGAATAAAAAGCTACTAAATTTGACACCACTCCAAATGCTAAAAATACACACGTACATTCAATTATGTGAGTATTATTAAGTACAAACATAAGCAAAGCAATGAGATTACCTGCATTTGTATTTGAGTAATTAGATTTTTTCTCTTCAAATGAGTGAAGTTGCGAAAGAAAAAGAGATCAGAATTGAAAGAGATAAGTCTTAAATATGGGTGTACACGTTCATTAGAGTTCTGTTATATTCGGCAAGAAATTCGTTTATGTAAATGCTTAATATTTAATTAATTATAGCTATAATTAGCTAGAATAGTGTCGGCCATAGGAAATATTATCAAATATATTAAGTTTAAATTTACACTCTCAATTGAATTCCTCTTTATGTACTCGAATTAACAAGGAAAGACAAAGTGTAAATGTGATTATGTGCATATCAGTTTGTCTCTATTGTTTTTCTGTCTATTTCGTTTAAGTTTATAGCCTTCTAAAGGATTCCATTTATGACATTCGTAATTGTTATTCATGGTATTTTGTAAGTTTTGCTCTGCTATTCCCTTTATAATCCTGTCGACATTTGTGACATATTCTCTCTGTAAATGTTTCAAATGTTTAAGTATTTATTTTTCAAATCAGGTTTCATATCCATACATACAAACATACATACATTAGACAATAAAACACATACACATGTGTACATTAGTACACAAATAAATATGTATGTGTGCTGTTTCATATGTGTGTATGCGTGTTTGTCCTTGTTTCCTTAGACCATAATACTCCAACACAGTCTCCTTTTGGGAGAGACGAAGAAAATTACGCTTTTCACACGCACACAAAAGTGTCATTCAGTAGCTGACTTTCAGCAAAGCAAGCTTATGACGTATTATTTTGTTGGGAACATGTATACATACATACACTGAAAACATTCAACAAGAAATTTCAATAATTTTGCGATCTGCCATCAAACGATGTTTTTAAGATGTTATTTCGTTACTAAAGTTTTGGACAACCATTTTTCGAATAATGTCGAGACCTGTTAACGTTCTACACATTTCCCCGACAATGTCTCTTAAGTTTCTACAAATCGTAAGATTTGCGCTAATAATTACTGACCAGCATCTGAAGAAAGTAATTGCCTCGATATCCAAGGCTTCGGTTCTGCAGAGCCGAGTAGTCACAGTGAAGAAATCAAACTGAATCTTACACTTCATCATGGAAGCAGTTCTGGCAATGGCCATCATAGTAAAACCCTAAACATGTTGGGACATTATTTTGATAGTTCTGTGTCCGTTACTACTGAAGCCAATCAGATATGCCAGCGGCGAAATTTCGTTGTCGCATCTCTTCCCAGTGAATGTCAAACGGTCCTGCAAGTTATTTTTTCATATAAGCACAACATTTTGGCTTTTCTACAGAAACGACCAGAGTCATGGCAGGTGCGGAATCTGTGAATCCCAGGCTAACAGTCTGGCACTTTAGCCAAAAGTCTACGGATCTACACAAGTAATCATCTTTAGCGCCCGCCCTTCAGCTGCATTCGTCAACTCAATCAAGAAAATATTGATGTCTTTTTGTGAGTTCGCCATGTTCAAGGCTAAGACAGCGCTTCTGCATTTATCTGCCATTACGTTCAGGTGGATGACCTCAAACACTAGAAGAGAACTAGAGATAGGATCGTGAGTAGCTTTTGACTCACGCTTATGCACACTCACGATAAAAAAATTTTACTCATGCACGCTCATGCGCACATTCATGCAGGCTTACGTGAGTGAAAAAAGTTAGTCACATTCACAAAAGCTCACGCAACAATCACGCTAGAAATATACTCATAAATCACGTGAGCAGGTTCAAATATTGAATGTCTGTCAGCAAATACTTTGGCTTCACCGCTTACGAATCAAGGGCTTCGATTGCGGCCAGACTATCTACGGAAAAGTCGCCAGAACAAGTTTATGTTATCGAATAACCTGGTCTAGCATACCTTCGCTCAATTACCAGCGTTAATTTTTTAGTTATCGAATCACACAATCTTCTTTCTAATCGTTCCGATTCGGTTTCTACAATGAGAAAAATATGTTGAAAGTCGTGACAAGAACTTGATACCGTACGTACTGGAGAATAGTGTCATATTTAGCACGGCCATGCCTCGATTTAGCCGGGTTTTTGAATCTAACAGCCGACTCGGTAGATATGTCTCCAAACTAGCATGTGGAGTTGATCCACTGTCACCACTAAGTTCGAGACATGCTAGCCTTCGCAGATTTCTATGTTTTCTTGTGCACTGTCCAGCTCCACGGCTCCCCAGACACGCTATCTAAAGATAGCAATGATAACTTATTCCCTGCCCTGTACATTCATTGTGAAGTGTACTGCTGCAAAAAGGACTTCTTCGTCCTGCTTACAATCTAAACATTGAAACAATTATAATGCAGTGATTTTTTTCCAGTGCAAAATACCACAAATACATTCTCATCACATTTGTTATTTTCTCTTGTTGATTTTCATTGCCTTAGACATCCAGATGTACAGTCTTTGCATGCAGGATGCTGTAAGTCTTTGAATATCAGATTAAAGGTTTTATCATTTACATTTGTTTCTGCTCCTATATTTTCTCTTATGTTTATTTGAGTATGTTTTCCTAAGAACATTTTGAAAATGTTAATGCTTTTAAGGGCCAACAGTTTAGAAACACATGTCCTTTTGAAAAAAAATAAAGTTTCAAACTTTTTGTAACATTAGTAACAGTTTCATATTGAAGTTTTCTTTTATTTTATTTTACAAAATCAACATTTTTTATGTGCAGCAAACAAGCTTAACCCCATTTAAATATAAATAGGAAAATTATTAAAAGAAATTTCGCATAAAAATGAAAACAAAAAGTTTTAACTTCAATATAAAATAATTTTATGATGTTCTGCAGTGGCAAAAAAAAGTTTTTTCGTTTAGTTGATGTTCCATTTCCATCGAAAAATATGTGTATATTTTCCACCATACTCTTAATTTCATATAAAAGTTGTTTAATAAAATAAACAACTTTTTAAAAGAAAGGAAAACTTTTGTTAAAAATATAAATTCATAAAATATGGAGTGCTCCACAAATAATTTGACGTTTCAAAAGGGAGTTATTTTTAAAGTCGTTTTAGAAGATCCTTTTTTAATGGTTACTTGTTTAAGAGGTTTTTATTTTAAGTCCTGTTTTGAAACTTGGTTTTTTAACACCCTTTTATTAGCTTCACTTGTAACTAACAAAGAACACACAAGGCTTCAACTAAACCGCTGGTTTTTGATGAACGCTATTTACACATTATTTTAAAGAGAATGCTTTTTAGATTAAATTTATATAAAAATATGTTAAAATTTATATGCAAAATTAAGAAATATTAAGCAAAAGCAAAATAAAAAGTAAGATTTATGATGTTTAGCTATTTTAAATATACAAAATATTAACGCAGATAAAAAAAGCTCAAGTTCATCAAAAAGTTTAGTAATTATTTCGAGATGAGTTTAATACTCCAATTTACAAATTATCTTTTTATTAAAAATTTTTCATAGATTTCAAGCACAATAGAAATTGATTTAACTTGTACAATGAATATAAGAAATTTTCATATCACTCCTTTATTGCAACGTAGTCATATCTCAAAAAACATGATTTTTGAGTTAAAAAAAGCAGACTTATTCAATGTATCGTTCTTCATCTTTTATGAAAAATGTATACAAATATCTTGTTTACTCACGTCTTGAGGGGGAGAATATTTTTTAATTTTTTCATTGAACTGTGAGTAAATTAAAAACTTTAAACTCATTTTCTGAAGAACGCTTTTATGAGTTATGGCAACGTTGCAATAAAAGAGCGATATCTCGTATTCTATTTCATTAAATAATGCGTTAAAATAGTTGATAATCCACTAGACTTGCCGCCCAAAAGCTGAGTACTGCGGTATTTCAATAAGATATTTAGTACAATTTTAATGGTTTCCAATTCTTTACAATGTTTTAAGCCGTATTTGCTGTTTTTCATTTCCACTCTTCTTATAAATCTTTTAGTCGAGAAATTACATTGAATGCGAATTGGACTTTTTCATATATGAATTTTTGGAATTCTCTCTCTTACAGCCTGGAAGTTTCGAATAACAAAAAAAAAACTAATATATCAATTTAATTAAATCCGCACAACTATGAAATAATCGCTAATGTGCCAAGTAGCGTAGAAAGCGTTTTCAAAAAATGGCATCATGATTAACAAAAAATATGCAAAATAAGTATAACCATTATATCTTTTTTTTTACCGCCATAAGTCTGAATATATCTGTCAAGCCCTGCATTTTAATACGAATTTACTAAATCCTTTTGATGTATGGAAATCGATATCAGGTGTAAAAACAGTACACTGAACTGTTCCTTTAAAATTTAAAAAAAAATACGTGAAAATAGTTGAATAGCGAGATCAAGAAGTTTATCACTTTTTTATATTTTATTATAAATTATTCTTATATTTGTTTTCGACCTTCCGTTTTTTAAATGAATCTAATTTATCTCGAGAACTAGGTGAATTTAAAAAAAAAACCTTAACAAAATTTTATTAAAAAAATTGTTGTACAAATAGTATTTTCTCAAATGCAAACAGTTGGAATGTTGTCTTGGACGCAAGAAAACAAGTAAACTTTGTTGGTTTGTTCAGTAGAGTGAGTTAGTGAGAGAGAAGTATTACAATAACAGTAGCACTCATTTTCTCATATATACTTATAGTATGTTGTTTGTAACATGTTAGAACTGTTTTCGCAATAATTGTTGTTACACAAATGCACGTCTTTATTGTGTACATACGTATTTATTAAGTAGTTCATTTTTTGATATTTTAATTTTGACAATTTTTTGTTTTTTGATTACTGTAAAAAACAATTTTATTTACACAATTTTATATATCCCTGAAGAAGCCACACAAAGGTGGCGAAATATCGGTTTTTTAATAAAATTTTAAGGTTTTCTTTTTAAATTGACCTAGTGCTCGAGATAAATTAGTTTCATTTTATTCTTATATTTATAAGTATGTATTTTAGAGTACGTCTTCAGATAACAATTTTTATTGCCGCTGAAAAAAAACTGGTATGTGTACACTATAGTTGTTTGTTCGAGCTAGTAGCCCTCACGTTCAAATCAAACCTTGTTTCATACCCATTTAATCCGCATTGATACTTTTGCTTTGACTTGTGTCCAACAGCTCCTTTTAGTTGAAAAGAGTTGTTACGTTGCTAAAAGTAATTTTTTGGAAAATCATAATTTTAAAAATTGTATTGTTGACAAGCACCCTCGTATAGTTGACTAATTTCAAGACTTCCGATCATCTGCACACAATAGCTTCGCCTGACACTATAAATTAATGCTTACAAAAATGGGCAGTACCACGCCTGTACAAAATAAATATTAGAAAGCTGCATGAACAATAGAAAAATCATGTTTGAATATGATCGGATTGTTTTTTGTATCCCAATCGACTCTGTTCATTGCAACGATGAGTAAACATGTATGAACTGTAAACATCACCGATCAACTACGACCACGAAAATGAACACAAATAAGCTCGTATGCTTATGAGCAGGAAGGAACACAGTTGAACACAATCATAATAACTATGATTAAATACAAACACGACGATATGTTCGAAGAATCAAATACAAATACGGGAAAATACGTTTTTTGACTTTATTAACAAAACGCAAACATTCTCCTTACTTTTTTTAATAACAAAAAAAAATACGAATTCATAAAAACAACAACTTTTAAATACATAAATATATGTATGTATGTATATACATATATGTATGCATATGCACTGTTCGAACACAACGTTGCACCCACGAACACGGGCACATGTTCATGGAAAGAAAAAGAAATTCAGTCAATAACAAACATAGTTCATGCGTTGATGGTATGAACAAACTTTTGCTTACTGACGTCACAGTTAAATCTAACATGTGATCAGAAAGCTACACTGTATTCGAACAGAGACATTTTATAGTAAACACATGAGCAAGCTAGATCATGCCGCTCTCTAATAAATATTATGTTCCAACTACTTCTACTGAATCGGACCTTATGAAGCTTTCCACTTACATTCAGTTCTCGTGAAAATACAATTTAGTGTTAAGAAAAATGATCAGCAGCATGCCCTCACAAAGTAAATATTCTTTTCCTTTGACTTCTGTTAACCAATTCTTGTGAAACTTTGTACAAACATTGAGTTCCGCTTACGAACGCATTGAATTTCCCTGACAAAACGATTTAATGATAATTTGTTGCTTCTATGAGAAGCTCTCTTTCACTTTGCTTTAGATTACCAACATAATAATTATTATACATAATTTCTTAATACATGACAAATTTAAATCTTTACGGAACTCAACTAAACATTAAAACATTTTTGTTTAAACATGAACACTTTACATCTCAAACAACGACTTTAGTACGATTACATGTTTCAAATAAAATTAATCCTTAAATGCAACATAATCGCTTTTACGTGTTTGCAAGATTTTTGTTTGCAATACGAAAACTTTTCTAGTTGCAAACTTCTGACACGACACAACATGGCAAAAATGTTGCAGGCTAAACTTAAATTTTTTATATTTTTTTGTCTGAGTATCAAAAGTCTGGAAAATGCATAAAATTAAACACACACACAGAAAAAGTTTGCCCGAAAAAACTTTTCTACATGATTTTTGCAAGTTTTACTTACGATAATCAAATTTTATGTTAATGAGAATGAACTTAAAATACGAGGGAGGGCATTAAATTTTGAGAGAAATTAAGAAATAAAAACTTGGAAAAGTGTTCGCGATTATAAAAAGAAGTAACAAAAAACTAAACAATAGATTTATTTTATTTTATTAATTTAATTTTTTGGAAGATTTTTTTTTTGCTAATTGCCTCAACAATCCTTTAATTATTTAAAATATTTAGTTTTATTTTTTACTCATCGGACAATGAAAAATACTTTCATTTTATATAGTTTTTCTTATTTGGGCTTAATTCAGATTAGACAAATAATTTTTGAAATACGGGGAACCACAATGTTTGGAAAATGCTTAGTGAAACTTTTATATTTGTCAAGGCAAATGCATACAAGTAGTGGCAAATATCATTCTTGGATGTCAAAATAAACTGTTCGTGACGAATTTGAAAACAGAAAAATGTGAAAAAGCAAAATAAGAGGGAGGGAGAAATTAAGAAATAAAAGCTGAAAAATGTGTAAGCGATTATGAAAAAAAGCAGGAAGTGTATACAATAGATTTATTTTTAAATCAATACTTTCTGCACGAATTTTTTTTATTTTCTTGATCATTATCTCTATTTGAAAGAGTTCTTTGCCTTTTTGGGTTCCAAATTGCATCAACAATAAATTTGGTTAAACTTTTCACTCGTCGGACAATGAATTTAAAATCAGAAAAATGTACCATTTTGACAATGAAAAATTATAAACCAAAATGAGTCAGCTGAGCTGTCGAGTTCACCTGCTATGAGTTCGCCTTGATATTTATAAATCAAAAGATAGTCAATAATATAATATTGTTGCTATATTGTCGATTATTTTAATTAAAAACTAAAACAAAAGGAAACAAAAGCCCAACTGAATTTTGAATTGTCATTACTGTTTTGTTTGGCAACGGCTTTGACAGCTGACATTTGTTTTGTGGTTACTTTAATTTGATATTTTATGAACGGCTAGACCAAAACTTCAAAAATACAAAAAAAAAATACTGAAAAAATAAACCAAAGACGATTGATTACTTGGAACACAAGATTCGACGAGCTATTGGCAAAATAACGCTGCAATTATTACGGAAAGTGTATTGAAATTGGACATCCAGTTTACAATCAACACAATTTATCTGTGTTTTATTTTAATTTAATGTGTTATCGGGCTTAAAAAACACCCTTTATTTCTTAAGTAGTTGATAGTTGTTTTTTAGTCTGCGTTAAGCTTAAAAAAATATTAGAAGTATTTTGTTTCATTTAAATTGTGCACATGATGCTCTCTCTATCTCCTCAGCTGACTTCCATAACGTCAATTGCTTTCTATTCGAACAAGGTGTACTGGGTCTCAGTAATAATTCCGTTCCGCGTTTGCGGAAAGCATTTTTTGTGCGAAAGCTAATTTTGAAATTATCGATGCCATTGTTACGGTATCATCTCTACCGTGGTGGTAGTAGACATTTTTTTTCATTTCGCTTACGTTAAAAATTTATAACGAAAGGCTCACGGAAAGAACAGAAATGTAAGAAAAAAAATCTAAATTTCGGCAAAAGAAATTTTGTTTTAATATTTGTTTTTTAATATTGTTGACCTTTCCTTGTTTAAGTTTTGTTTTTTAAATTTGTTTTAGTTTAATTTATTTGCTTTATTTTTGCGAAATATTTTTATCTATATATAAATAGGCAAAGACAAATTTTTAAATCCCTTTTTCTCCTTTGCTTACCAACCGATTTTCTTCATTCTTTTACCAAATGGTAAAGATTGTTGAGCTTTAGTGACCCGACTATATACTATTTAAATCGGTTCAGTATTAAAGGAATAAAAGGCTCATAAAGTTGACACCACTACAAATGCCAAAAATTCACACGTACACGCATTTACTTATGTAAGTGTTGGTTCAAGTAAAAACATAAACAAAGCAATGAGTGTTTAAGAACACCTACATTCATACACTTATTTTGTTTATTGTTTATTCCATGGGGAATGATATGAATAATTATGTAGTTTTTTCTCTTTAAATAAATACAACTAAAATGCTCGTAGATATACGTCGGTCGAATTTCGGCCACTAGGCGTACTCTAGTAGTAATAAAAGAGAAGAATACACATATAAACTTGGAAATAAAAGCAGTGGTTGTTAATTGAATCAAAATAGAAAGTCATTTGATTCCTCTAAATTGTTTAGTACTTCAAGCAGCACTTTGCCAAACCTTGATTGTGCCATGTTGACATTAAAATCGTTAATAACACTTTACTTATAGTTGTCTTCTGCATAAACCCTTAAAGAAATCGAAAGTTTGTCTTTGGCAGAAACTGCTCCTTGACGACCATTTCCTGAACTTGTAGACTTTAGCTCAGGCAAAATATATTTATATCCTGCGAAATTTTTTTTGAAGCTGTAAAATTAAACATAAATATTTCACGCTTTAAAGATTTATTTTTAATTTCTTTATTCTATCATTCATCTGTAACTCAACTTCCGATTTATGGCGCAAAACTCTTCTTTCTATCCGCATGTCTAAGCGATCATCGTCCCTATTATCCTAAAAAAGACTACTGCATCCATATTAATATTATATATTTTCCGCGTTTGATAATTTTCATATATTTGACAAATAAAAGAGTGTTTTTACGTTAAAAAATGCCAAAATATTTTTCAAGGTTTTTTTCGCCAACAGCCAACATATTTAATAAAAACTGGGATTTTAAATCGATTTTGCGGAGAGCTTAGTATGAATAATTGAACTGTGCATATCGTTTGATATTTTCCGTTCCGTGCGGAACCAATAATTTCAACCAATGTTTTCTAACATTGTCAATCCGGTATGTGACGATAATCGATCGATTTGAAAGCGTAGGTTTCAAAAAACAAGTTCTACTAAAAGCCTTTTTGATGCTTTTTTCTTTTTTTTTCCACGCTTAGAATATTTGATTAGAACTTAAATTGCAATCCACTACATCTTCCAATTTAGAGCACAGCACGTATTTGACAACTATTCGCACGGTTTCCATTTCCATTTGATCGATTTCTATCACATGCCTAAATGTATTATACCTTTTCGAAACGATTTATCCAAAAGCAATCAGGGCATGGGTTTGCAAGTTGATGCAATGCTTCGCAACCTTTCACAAGTACATGATCCAAATGCCCCGCAGAATTGTATAAAAACTTTGAAATGAAACATTCTGAAAGTCAGCCTCTATCTAGTTAATAAATTATATTCTTAATCGACAATCCTCGTATGTCTAACAAAAATGCAAACTTTTATAAATTATTTTTTATGAAATAAGAAAGTAAATAACTTAATTTTTATATCAATTATCAAAGATAATAACTGCTTGATGAATAAAATAAAAAACAACAGCAGACCGAAAAATAAACTTAATTTAAAGGAACAAGGGAAAAATTAACATAAATTAATTTCAACACAAAAGAACAGAAACAACTGGGTATTTCCTTCCATGTATCCGCTACTGTTTAAGTGGTTCAATTGAATGTAATTTCAAATCTTTATTTATACAAATTATGACCACCGAAAAAGAATACGAGACTTCAGGGCTCGATGAGTTATTACTTTTCGTTGCCGTTCTGTATGGTTCTTTTCTGTAGAAAATATATTTTAATTACTTGTTCTGTGAAGAGAATTAGCTGTTTATAATCAAAATGTGTACAATCAAAAGAAATACATTAAAATTGTGAACAAAAAGTTTTACGTTTGAATAAACAAAACAAAGCACACATTAATGTTTGGATGATCTTTACTGAACTTTCGGATGTGGACGATGTAATTGTAGGATTGAATTTTCTAAATGTATGCAAAACGTAACAAACAATAAAGTTTCAGAAGCTTTTCACCGTCCATTGTTTTTTATTTGATAAAAATAATGACGATAATATGAATCTCTAAAAAATCTTGTCTGACTTTTAACAAAAAATGTGTAATATATGGCTCCTCAACAAACTAATACATACGCACTCTTGGCCGTCACTTAACGTTGTATTCTATTTTCTACAGATTAGTCCGGCACAGAACAGAACGTACAAACTAATTCTGCCTTTATTTGTATTATTCCTTTGGAATATTGTTTGATAATCAATTCTTTCTGACTAAAAACGTTACGAACTTCAGCCTAATAATAATCACTTTGAATCAACCCAAAATGTAATTCGAAAAATTATTACATTAAATAAACTTAGTTTATTTAATTTGCTGCAGTTTAAAGAAATTTAATAAATTTCGTTTCTAAAATCGATGTTAACTGCCGTATTCATAGAGAAATTATTTGTATTTGAAGTGTATTTTAAAGGAAATTTCTATGAAAAATTTATCTTAAAATACATTTCAAATACTAATTATTCTTTTTTTTGTAGGGTAATTTTATTTCGGGTTAAGGTCATGTAAAATTAATTAAAACACACGTATGTATTCTAATAATATTTTGTAAATTAATTTATTTTTCTTTTCCAATATTTCGGTCAACTTTGCTCAACATCATCAGGGATCTAATAAAAACAATAACAAATAAACACCAATTAACACTGTAACAATTTAATATATAACATTTTTAATATAACTACATTCCATTTTATAAATTTTTTTATTGTCATATAATAACACTTTATTTTTAGCAAAACTATAAATTATTTACAAAATATTAACAGTCTAATTCATAATAATTTAAAATTTTAACTTATAAGCTGCTAACAGTTATAAAGCTCTTTTTGTTTTATAAGCTACTGATAAAAATTTGTATTCATAACCACACAATACGGCTAAATTAACAATTTATCGGTTTTAATACTTTTGCAGTTTATTGTTTTTATTATATTTTTAATTGATTTGAAATCCCTCATTATTTGTTCTTCCTCTATGAGAGATGAGGGCATTTTTATTTTTCTGTCGCTCCAACGAGCTAAAGCACGAGCCACTCTGATGGAAATCCTGCACACTGTTGCTTGAGACAAGCCATGAAGGTCGGCTGAATCATCTTGGATCTAAATTGTTTTTAAATTTGTATGGCCATGTAAATTAAAGTTTTTCATGGTAATAAATACTTCTCTGCGATCCGAATATCGCAATGCCACCTACACTTGCAAATCTACCAAGGTGCCACAGCCTCTTCCATCCAGCTCAATTTCTGCCTTGACCATCAAAATGATCTTTTTCACCGTAGATTTTTTGAAACGGTACCTTGCCTTAAACTGTTCTTCTACATTTTAAAAGGATCGGTTCTCCTTCGAAAAGTTTTGAATCGTCTTGTAGCTTTCGACATTTCTGCTATGTACTCTGAAATAATTGTTATGAAGATTACATTTGTATACATATATGTATATAAGTTTGTATACTTACGAATTCGGTTAATTAAATTTATTGTAAACATTGTTTTTACTCTTTAAATCACTTTTTTCTTTGAACTTTTATCAAAAATAAAACAAACTTTCGCGTATTTATTCAAATATTTTGCAAACAACCATTCAAGTGTCACTTTGTTAAATGGTTAAAGTTGGCTAAAGAACACAATAAAAATATCAAAAAAGAGACTTATGTATAACCAGCTAACAAGCTATTATCCATTTATGAATACCATTTTTTCGTACTTTGCCTCTCATTGTATTTATGAATTAGACTGTAATATTATACATACGTGTATTTCAATTAATTTTACATGACCTTAGGGCGAGAGAAAATTATCCTACAAGTGAATAACATACTCGTAGGTCAACAAATACGTATTCTCAACAAAAAAATCTTTTTTTATGAATACGGAACTAAGTAATTAATACAAAAAAAATATGATTCCGAATCTTATGTACCTTTCCACAATAAATATGAGGAAACTCAATAAGTCCTTATAAGGGGGAACTTCAAATAAAGTACACACGATTGTTTTTGAAGTAAATGGCTCCGAAGTATTCTTTGGAAACCTTCCTTACCTTGCTTTAAAAAGGTCGCTGGAGGAAGTGTGTCAGGCATGTTATAAAGTTTGATTTTTTAGCAACTTTCTTTTTGGCAACACTGTTTTGGCAACTCGGCTGTTTTCGTGTAATATTTTACTGTTAAACATGTTCCGTTTGGACTATAATTTAACCATGAATTGACTTCTAAACGCACAATGCTTGCACATTATTGCATTTTATCATCAAAATTCATGCTCGGTTAAGAAATTGCATCGTGCACTTCTTCTTGGCGAGCGCTGCTACCAGGCGAAAATTAAAAATTTTGTTTGCCTAAAATGGACGAGCAGGACTTGGCTGATAAGTGGTTTCAAGAAGACGGTGCGACATGCCACACAGCACGCGAAACAATGGCCGAATTAAGGGGTGAGTTCAGCGAACAGTATTTCACGTTTGAGGCCGGTCAATTGACCGGCTAGATCGTGCGATTTAACGCCCTTAAAGTATTTTTTGTGGAACAAGGTAAAGGACAAGCTTACACCGGTTGACGCACTGGAACAATTTATCCGTGAGATACCGGCCAATTTGTTGTAGAGAGTATGCGAAAATTGGACTCAGCATATGATCCATTTGAGGCGTAGCCGCGGTCAATATTTACATGAAATCATCTTTAAACTTTGAATTATATAGATCGTTCCATCATCTCAAATACGATTTCATACAGTTCTCTGAATTTTATGTGTTTTTTTAATCAAATCAGAAAGTTCTTAAAAAATCACCCTTTACATTCCGAACAGAATAGTTTTAATTCCGTACTTACAATCTCAATTTTTATTTTGCATCATAAAAAAATCAGTACTTTAAGTTGTCAAATCCAATAATTTTTACAAACACAGCTCTTTTTAAGCTTGTTATTCGCATGCAAAGCATATCAACAGAGAAACTCATAAAAGTGTCTTATGCGCACTAAATGTGCAGTAAAAATGGAAAATATGCTCTAAAAATTCCAAAGAAGAAACAAAAAAAGTTTGTTTAAAGATAATATATTTTTGATTGAATAATTCAATAACATTTACATTTAAAATAAAATAAAAGTAAAATAAACAGCACCAGCAATGAAACAATTTATTTGAAAATAAAAATTGTACTTCCATTTCTAAAATATCGATATCAGAATTGAATATTTATTATAAAATAAGACAAGCTTTTTATTGGTAATTGCTATTGCAATATTCAATAATCTATTCACTTAGATTTTCAAAGAACATTGTCTATTACACAATCTAAATAAACGTTTATGTATTGAAAATGTTCTTTCAACGTCTACTGATTAATAAAATTGATTAATTATTGTGTTCTTGTTACAACTTTGATATTGTTAAAACTTTTCATTTGTTTTAATGAAGTTTTAATATAATATCTCCAGTTGTTCTAAGAAATATTTGGGTAAAGTTTTCAATAATCAATTTAATTTTCTTTTAAATAAAATAAATATGTAAAAAATTAATTTTGGGAAACAGTGCGTTTAAAAAATGTAAAAACTAACATTTCCCATAAAAAGCACCAATTATAATAGAATCATATTCAAAATATAACATTTCCATAATATAATATTTCGAAACTGCTTTAATTTAAGCAAATGTTGACTGGAAATGAAATGGAGACGGCGAAAAAATAGCATCACGTTTCAACTGATGGATATAAAAAACAGGATTAGAATTTAAAACAGATCTTTTATTTCCATTGCGAAAATCAACATAAACAAAAATATAATATCAAAATATGCCCTTAAAGAATCGAATAAGTTTTATAGATTCGAAAAATGTCGCAAATATGCTTTTAAGACTGAAATATGCAAAAATATGCACTAACAAATCGATGCCAAAATACATAAAAATTTCTGCACTAAATGAATATTTTATCTGCGCCTCCATAAATTGTACAAAAAAACATAATTGCATATTTGCAGTTTCCCGGTTCACGCATAAATATTTATTTGCCACTGATAACAGTATGCTAATCTTAAGGTACGGTCACACTTGCCAAATGTTTGCCGAACAAACGTGAAAAATATATAATTTGGTTTAAGGAATTAAAACATCTGTTTGCTTGTATTCTACGGATTTATGTCATTGTTCTGTTGTTGTGTTTTTTTCAATATTTATTTTGACAGTCTTTTTTCTTTTACAAAAATAAACTCTACAACAGATTTTGGATACGTTTATTTTAAAAATGTGCTTTAACAAGTTTTAGAACATGTGTGATACACTATTTATATGAACACAATATTATTTGCAAGTTTTTATATTTTCTGATAGAGATAAATAAAATAATATTTGATTTTATAGACAATAAAAAAGAAATAATTTATGAAGAAGAGCTATTTGAAATGACCCAGCAAAAAATATTGGAAGCGGTTCCAAAGGCATAGCTTTTTCTTTGTAAGTGAATACAACTATTGAAATTAATATTCTAAAAGTGTTGTTTCTCATCCAAATTTAATACAGACAACCTTTTAATCGTATATCGTTCAGCTCTTTGGATGCCTTCCGCCCTATAACAGCTTCGTATTAAATTCATTGAGGTTTCATCAGAAATACGAGTAGAACTACTTATACAGGGTGGGGAAAAATTAATCATCTTTCCTTAACAATATCCAATGTGGCTCCTGCCGTTTGTTTGATTCTGAAAAAAATCTCTTCAGTTCCGAATCATGTGATGCCTTGTGATTTCACCCTATAACCCACTTTATCACCACTATCCGCACAAACGGCAGGAGCCACATTGGATATTGTTAAGGAAAGATGATTAATTTTTCCCCACCCTGTATAAGTAGTTCTACTCGTATTTCTGGTGAAACATCAATGAATTCAATACGAAGTTGTCATAGGGCGGAAGCCATCCAAAGAGCTAAACGATATACGATTAAAATCTTATCTGTATTAATTGTGGCTGATAAACAACATTTTTATGATATTCAATTCAGTAGATGTTATGGCTTTAATATCACATCCTACAATTTTTGAAAGGACTGCATTGCTGTTAGTAAAAATTTCCAGGACTATTAAATGATAGCGATTCAAAATTTGCTTGTTGCTCGAATATAAAGTTTATATAAATTATAAGTCAGATTATTAAGAATATTTACTTTTTTATGAGCCGGAATTCAGTTACCATATTCAGATTTTAGCAGAGTTTTCATTTTGTGCTCACTTAGACTGCCTCAAATAATATTTTCACCATCCCGGATTTTTTATTCCACAGGACTTTGAGGGCTACCATCACCCAATTCATTAACTCGATGACTTTATGTTTTTTTAAGCTTAAACATTTTTTTTAAATTTCTTTATATTTTATTAATGAGTTTTAACTTTTAGTTAAATAATATTGAAATCGAAAAAAAAAATCAATAAATTAATTTGTGTTTTAAATTTATAACCGCGCTTGTTTCAAACAATGTTTGCGCGTAATTAATTGCTTTTTTTATTTTAGGTTACGGTTGAAAGGAATTGTTTGACTCAAGTTAAAATCTGATTTTTTTAGTTCAGAAATCTTTTGATAAATTCAAATTAATTTTATTAAGAAAGTAATACTATTGGCGTTTTCTTTTCTCAAAAAAAAGTGCAGCGCTTTTTCCCCCTTTTACTGCAAATTGCAATATAATTTTTTTTTGAAATAGTGAGTTTGTTAGAAATTATTGTATCATCACTAACGAGACCAAATTTTTGTCTTAAGAAAACTTTGAATAGCAGCTTTTTGATAAGTAAAAGAAATTTTAATTTTTTTTTAGAAAAGAAAACGGCGTATTTTCAGACATGTATTCTTAAAGGGCCTTACGCACTAAGCATACTTTGTATTAAGACTTGCCGAAAACTGTAATAATACGTGCAAGTGTGATAATGTGAAAGCAAAATGTTATTAAAATTACAAATAATACGATAATAAATTTGACATACCATAAGACTTTGTTGCCATTATTAGAAATTTTTCTAAACAATAAGATTTTTCATTTTATCTGGGTTGAATTTTCATAAACGCAAATTGAACATTCGATTGTTTCGCCGCCGTCTCTGATGGGTTTTGTTTTTGTCATACACATGATCAAAATTTGGAATGTGTATCATCACACCATGTTTCAAAATTAATGAACTTTTGTGTTATTTAATGTTGTACTTTGATATGTAGTATATACGAGTATATACTTTAACTGCTAAACATTTTAAAAGGCCGGCACGTTCACCGGCTACATGAAACTGCTAAGCCGCCGCTTGTTTTCTACTCATATTTTTTATTTTACTTGAGATCTGATAGTTTGAAAACAAAATGTAATGGTACGTTAGATTTTTTGACAGTCGCAACAAATTTCCTTAGATTTCTTTCACACAAAATCCAATGAAAATCTTAAGACTTGTATGATAGTGTGATAGCCCCTTAATTGAGACAATTCATTTTGAATTGAGCAATTAATGTTAGGGTTCATACATTTCCATTTAGCTTGCTTAATTAGCATTTGACACAAGGCAGATCTACCAGATAGTAGCGGTTCTGCAACAATACAAAATGTTTTTTTTTTTAAATACCTTAATAGCTGTCAAAACAAATAAAAATCCGCATGGCATTGTCAGCACAGATGAATCCTAAAGATAATATCAAACACCATATAACACGGAATACGTACGTACACAACGAAAAAATTACACGCAATTGCAATGTACACATGTTAGTTTGCTGTTCTAGTGATACTACCTGGTTGATCTGGCTAGTATTGTATAGAATTGTAGCTTCTCATGAACATAGTTGTCAGTAAACATACTTGTGACAAAGGCTGCATTTGGAATTGTACTCAATTAGTGATGCCATTAACTGGTATTAATTGAGTTCTTGTATGGTTAATTGAGCTCATTTAATGTCTTAATGGCATAAAATGTTCTAATTGCGCAATTAAGGTGTATTTCCGAACACAGTATAATATTGAAAAAAATTATTCATCAGATTAGCAAAATGGATCAGTACTGATTTCGAAGTCACTACATCATCTCATCAGCGTTCTTTGTTCGATTTTACCATTTTAGACAGTGAATACTAGTGACTGAATAAATGTTCCAAGGCTAACTTTCTTAATAAAATAATTTGAATATGTTAAAAATTTCTTTAATTAAAAACGAAATAGGAAAAGTTAGATTTGAACTTGAGCCAAATAATTCCTTTTAAATTGTTTTATTAGAAACACATTAAAATTTATTAGCAACTAATTATACCCCTCGTTAGTTCCTACGCGCTTTTCACTGTTGCTAATGCAGATGATCAGGGAACCTGAACCAGCTATACCCTTCAATAATTAACTTCAATTTGTTTTTAATAAAACAATTAATATTTTACTGATTTTGTCAAAAAGTGCGATTATAAATTAAAAAAAAACATTTTTAGCAATTCCCTCCAAAAAAGCAATTATTAATGAATTTATTTTCCATTAAATTTTTAGTTGTATTACGAGCTCCAGTTTACATGGAAACACTGCAACTGCAGACAAGTAATTATGAAAAAAGGACTTCATTTTATTATTCATCCCAGAATTCTACAATTTATTTACAAATAGAAAACAAATATCTAGTAATTTTCATTCATCTACTATTATTTTCCAAATAAAAGGTAATTGATAACAGTATGGTTTAAATATTATATGTGTTTCTATGTGCCTTAATTAATATAATTTGAACTAAATATGTGTGTGAGTTACTATTGGCAACTGACACTGGCTGACTGCCATTACACATATCAATGGACGAATATAATTGATTGTGACCCTTTAAATTATTCGAGTAGAAATCGTAAAATGTAATCAGCAAAAAATTGTGCATTTTGTTTATGATTTAGGCAATTTAATGGGAAAAAGGCTTTAGTTTTATTCAGAGCTGGGTTATTTATAATACAATAAAGTGATTATTTTTCGAACAAATTGGTTGTTAGTAGTTTTTAATCCAAAGTGATTATTATTTTTTGGCTAATGTTCGTAACGTTTTTAGTCAGAAAGAATTGGACATGAGACAATATTCCAAATTAACAAGGACAAATTTTAACACTAATTAATTTCAACTTACATGGCAGAACAGAACCAACGTTGTTTTTCGGGAGGCGCTACACTCCCATCAGGGTTCATGTGTGTTTCCATGTATCCGCCACTATTTAGGTGGCTCGGTTCCTTTAGAATATTGTCTCATGTCCAATTCTTTCTGACTAAAAACGTTACGAACATTAGCCAAAAAATAATAATCACTTTGGATTAAAAACTAGTAACAACCAATTTGTTCGAAAAATAATCACTTTAAATAAAAAACAATTATACAGGCTTGAGCCTTGCAATAACTAGTTAAAATATACAAATAAATAAAAAAAAACTCAACTGGCTGACAAAAAACAAAAAAGCAATAATACTTAAGTATAAATCAAACCATAAAAGATTGTCTAAAGTAAAACAAAAATTAGAAAGAAAAATGGTACATGAGATAAAAACAACGTGTAACAATGGGTTAATTTAACGTTAATTAGCGATGGTAAAATTTGAATATTCATAGTGGTAAAAACAACTAATAATACAAATAACTCTCGTATGCTTTTTCTATACATTATTTGTATAAATACAAATTTGAAATCACATTCAACCGAGCCACCTAAAACTACTAAATAATAAAATAATGCTCGCATTTGGGTACAATTCGAAAACTCGCTTAAAAAAACTCGTGTACAAAAAATATATATAGAATCTATCTATTATATAAATAAGCAAAGACAAATTTTTGGATCCCTTTTTCTTTTTTGTTTGCCAACCGATTTTTTCATTCTTTTACCGAATGGTAGGCATTGTGGTGCTTTAGTGACTAGCTTATATATTATTTAAATCGGTTTAGTATTAAAGAAATAAAAGGCTCGTAAAGTTGATACCACTACAAATGCTAAAAATAAACACATACATACATTCACTTATAAGCAACTCAATGAGAGCGTTTAAGAGATCTTACAGATTTTTTCTCATCCAATGAGTGAGGTTGGAAAAGAAAAAGACATTAGAATTGAAAGAGATGAGAATTAAATATGAATGTCCCTCTTCCTTACGTGTGGATGTATTAGCTTAAAGCAAAAACTAAATAAATGTGCGTGTTTGTATGCAATTTTAATTTGTTGATTTCCATGCGGAAGGGAATGAGCAAGTGGATAGTTTTCTCTCTTTAAATGATTTAAACTAAAATACGTATTCGGTAAAAGTTCGACCAATAGGCGCACTCTAGTCCATATAAAATGGCGCGATTGGTTTCACGAACATATTAAATATCAAGTAAAATAAGATAAATATGTAATTAAAATTCAGGTTGGTTCATACACATACTTTATTAAAAAAACAACAGCAATAGAAAACCATTTCATTTAGAAAACAAAATCATAAAACTTAAAAACATATAAAAATGAATTTTTAATCCGCATCACTTTCTGATAACCCCATTCGTTTACGAGAGCATTTCACCGTCAGCGATATAAATATTTTCCAAATCATACTGAATTGGTTGTGAAGGTTCAGAGATTTCAGTCACACATTTCATTATTAGGATCATATGCTAAGCAGGCGTGCTTGAAGGGGCATGTTTATACATTGTTCACAGTGGCATGTGCATTTAAAAAAATTGCTTATCATGCCTGTAGCAGCTTTCACTTCAAAAATCTAATTTAACGTGTGTAAGTAAAACTTTACTACATTTTCTTTAAACTATTACTAAATATATATTTGTAGACCGTCATTATCTTTATTACAATTTTTCGGGTTTATTATTTCATAAAAAATATAATTTTTCTTCCACACACAACTATCAGATTGGTAAATTGCTTAAAAAATTGCAAAAAGTCTTCAACAAAAAACCAAACTTGCTAACTTTACTACCTTTTTGGTAATTTTCTGCATTGGAGCCTTTTATTAACCAAAAAAAAAGAAACGAAAAGAAAATAAACATAAAATATAAAATGGCAACAGTACTCTTGAATATTGTTTTCCTACTTTATTATGAGTGCCAGATAAAATATGTTTCACCAACACTAATCCAAATTGAGTTTGTCATAAAATTACCCAACAAAAAAGAAGAAAGAAAAAAACGGTGCGACAAACCTTGCGGAATGCCTTCCGGAACAGACAACAAAAAATAACATCATTAAGGACTTCTCGCACAACAAATGCTGATGATAGTTTGCTGGCATACAATCAAATACTCTTTTAAAACTACTATAAACACACACACACTCTCATATATTAATAAATGAAATTAAAAAAAAAAAATACAAAAAATACACCAAGCAAAATATCCTTCCCGTTGTAGTCGTAAGTGACAGGAAATTGCCGTAAAATATGGCCAAGATAGAGTGAAATATGAGGAAAATTACACCAATACTGGGATGAGTGTTGCTTTCATACTTTATTTGTATACTTTATTTATATTCAAGGAACAATTTTAAACACTGGCCGATACAGAAACTAAATAATATTTTTTTTTTCATAATCATAAAATCGCATAAAATATGTTGTGCTGTTGTTGCAAAATACTTTATCATCCTTTTTTAATATTCTTTTTATTTCAAAATGCTTGCAGAAAAACTTTTGGTTACAACACGTATACAAAAAAGGAAAATAAGTTCTCTAAGAGCCTTAATAAATGAAAATTCTGTTTTGGTTAGAAATTGTAAAGAAAATTTACATAAAACATATTCGTAGTTGTGTAATTCCTTAATAAAGTTACAAACTTATTTGCTAAGTCAACGTAAAATCATAAAATTGTGTAAAAAAATCATCTAAACTATTTTGTTTTGTAGCCAAGCAAAAATCATCAGCAGCAATGATTTTCTGCATCGCTTGTAAAGTACATGTATATGTATTTATTTTTCTAAAAAAATTAATTTTGGATTCTTTTTAAATTTAAATTTTTTTGCGAAAATTTCAATATTATTTTTAAGTTAAAATAAAAAAAAGATTTGCTTTGATATTCCAAGCAGCAATTTAAATGTGGTTGAAAGTTATAAAATATTCAGCATTATCGAATACAAACTTTTCACTCTCTCCCACGCTCGCTCTCACTTCTCCTCGCACTCTTTTCCTTTATTCAAACTCAGTCGCTAATAATTGTGCAAGGAGTCGCAAACGTTTTTTACTTTGTAAGTTTTTAACAACAGTCATTTATTAAGCAATAATTTATGAGGCTACAAAAATAACAATATTTATCTGCAACATATTGAGACATTCTGTTGTTGTTGCTGTTTGTTTGCCAAAAACTTAAAATAAAAAAACACAAACTTTAAGGTAAAAAACCATAAAATAAATGTTAAAGTCAAAAACAAGCACCTGATCATAAATTATATGAAAAGTACGTGACAATACAGCAAATACAATAAGCACGCACACACAAACACACACACAAAATACATTTCCTTTGTGTTTTTATAATTTGTAATTGAGTATGTGTGTGTGTGTGTGTGGTTATTTCATTTAAAACAATAATGTTATTTAAGGGCAAGAATGCACGTGCGTGTGTGGGGGGATGTATGTTTTATTTGTATATTTTTTTCCCTTAAAAAAACACCAACAACAAAATTACTTGTGAATATTAAAGTCAAATTAAATGGAAAATGTGTTAAAAAAACCCAACGTTTTTATAAACATTTGTAAAAAATAAGAAAGAAACGAAATAAAGAGCTTGTAAATTTATGACAATTACAAGAGAGACCTAAAGGACTGTTATAAACAAAAAGTCAACAATAAAAAACTGATGTAATAATTTATGTTCATGTTGTTAAAAAAGAAACAAAATAAATAATTTGTTAAAAAATCGAGCTTATTTTTTAAAATGGGTTTTATTTTTTGTAAGACTCGGTGTTTAAAAAGTCGATTTTAAGATAAATACTTGCCAAATTTGGTATTCTGTAAATCACTGATTCATAGGGGAATACGGGGCGAATATTAAGTTTACATAAAATATTTCCCATGAACGAAAAATCATGAAATAATTGAGCACACAACACAATAAAAATTGGCGAAAGCAATTTTAGGGAAAGGGAATACATTTCACGTGGACTTTTATTTGCGATAAGAGTGATTGTGGAATTAAATCTATCAATTGCAAACGGTTCCACTACAGTCATTCAATCCCACTTAACGAGTGAGCTAAATTAGCATGAATATTCTAGAGTTATGAAATTTCGTACAGACTTTTAAATTGTTTTAGGGCTGTTAACAATAAAAAAAATTATTCTTATATATTATTCGACCTTCTCTTTTTTATTAATCTAATTTATTTTATGTATACAATTTTATATATCGCTGAGGAGGCCACACAAAGAAGTGGCAAAATATCGGGGTTTTAAGAAAAAATTTTGTTAACGTTTTTTAAAAATTGACCTAGAGCTTGAATAAAATATGCCCTTATCTTTTCCTAATAAAAATGCACAATTTTTGGCCCTTTTTATTGAAAATTTGCAGTACAATGACTATTTGAAATAGTGATTTTATTAGAAATTATTGTATCATCACTTACGAGGCAAAATTTTTGTCTTAAGAAAACTTCGAATAGCAATTTTTTTTATAAAAAGTAAAAAAAAAATTACATTTTTTTAGAAAAGAAAACGGCATTAGATTAATAAAAAAATTTATTTGAATTTAATACTAAAACCAAAACTTTAACTTTAGTTAGTGAAAATTCATTAACACAAAACTCTGTTAAGTTTCAACTTTTATTTAAAATTAACTGAAATATTTTTTGAGTTTAAGTTTTTAACTTAAAAAAAATATGACATTAAAAATTTATTTTTTTTTGTTTATTTTAAAAATATATATCTTAAATTTCTATAAAAATTGTGATTTAAGTTTTATCATGTGAAATATGCATATTTTTGTGGAGAAATCGTAGTTAGATCTCCTTGGATGATGATTATATATTTTCTACATTTTCAAAAAAAATTCCTGTTGTGACTCACAATAGTTGATTAATATTATGTAACTCATGGTGAAATAAACAGATGGCATTACTAGAGTTACAACATTAAAACAAAATAAAAATTTTTTTAGTCTATATAAAGTCTACCAAAATGTCAAAAATTATTGTAAACAAAAGTTAAATTGAACTGCTGCACACATGGTGAAATGATGAAAAACGGAAATCAGAAAGTAAAGAATTGAATACTTCGGACTCTACAAATGAGCAAGATGAGTATGATGATGGAGCTGTTGTTGTGGTATCTAGTAGAGAGGGCTTGTTATCTTATTACTTTTGAGCAGGGCGAGCTAGGCTAAAGGCCCCATTAGCCGAGCGTTGCTGTACCCGTACCGAACCGTACTGTTAGCACGTTGGTCCACTTATAGAACATTTGAAAACGTACGTTTGTTTTATATTGTTTGTTTTATTACCAGGAAAAAGGAACAGCTGTTTACAACACAGTGATGGGTATTAAAAATTTTCAATTGGCGACTTGTGCAGAAAAAGTACCTAAGATATTTAAATGATATCAGAACTTTATTTTGCGTATGCATGTATATAAAAATTATTTATTATTTCACATTTATATCATAAAATTATAATATAAAATATAGACAACAAATTAGTATTTATATGTGCATACAAAAAAATTGATACCATTTAAATTATTTTATATGTATATACGTACATATCACATTTATATAACATATGTATTTGTTTATTATATACATCTAAACATGTATATCGTCTTATCAAATGCAAAAGGGCCTATCTACATTATAACAAAATTTTCACTAGAGATAAAAAACTTAATAAAAAGCAAACTATTGTGATAACAAATATTGTCTTTTTCAGCATATTATCATTACTTCCGATTTTATTAATGATACTACCTAGAAAAATAGTTTTTATGATCACAATAGTTCTCTTTTTATTAAGCTTTTAGTCTCTCCCGAAAAATTAAAAAAATAAAGAGGCCGTTTTGCAGCAACATCACTGGCTTATAAATGTCACGTAACAACGTTAGCAATTTCTATTTTATACAGATTGGTACGTTTCATTTACGGTACATTTAAATTCGGTAAGCTTTTGTATTGTTTTTCCCATTATATAGACGAACAGCTAATACAGTACGGTACGGGTGCGCTCCGCTAATTCTGCTTTAAGAATGTGAAAATTCGAAGGCAATGATAAAAGCTGTTTCAGCACAACTTATAATAAAGAAGACGAAAAACAGAAGATTAGCGAAGTTGTAGCAAAGTCAAGAAAACCTTTTACAGCTGATATTGTTGCTGCTGTAGTTGTAGCGCTAGTAGTCAGTGCCATCTGTGTATTTGACCATGCACATGGTGAAGTAAATGAGTAAAAATTCGGTGCATATTATTTTCCAATACGATCTAGATTAGGAAAAAGCCTTAGCACGAAAACAAAGATCAGAAATATATATTTTAAATAAATACTTTCCTGTGTACATAAATATTGCTGCATGGTAATTGCAAATTTTTAGCCAATTAACATAAATTTTTTTTATTAACGTACTTTCTTCTCCATTTATTTATTTACGTACAATTAATAAACAAGTAAATTTATTAAATTTGACACTTAACAAATAGAAAACAAAATTTTTGTGTACTTAACCACTTTACAATTTAACTTTCGTCCTTAGAGAAGTTGTCGAAACAAATCCGGGTGCTGCTTACACAATTTAGACCATTTCGCTCTTTTGCTTGGATACCGAGGAGCATTAAAACTGTACCATTACCGGGTATTGCATGCTCATCGCTTAAATGCAGTAACGCATTTCCACTTCAATTAACTTGAATCCTTTTAAAAACACACACACACAGGCGTCAGCCGTAAGTTTGTTTTATTAAATTTAAATTACAATTATTAAAAACTTTAATAAAAAATCAACCACAATTTCAATAAACAAACAACCTGGGCTTTATGTGAATATAAAAAAAATTTTAACACAAGATTGGACAAAAATAGCTAAAGCACAAAATAGTCTGACGTAGTAATATCATCTGTTTATTTCACCATGAGTTAACGAAACTTTTTTATTGTTAACTAATGCAAATTGTTAACTTCCAATTAAAACTGAATTTTAGACTAACCGAAACTTAGTAAACTTTCAAATTAAACAAGCTTAACTGAACTTAGTAAAACAAGAAAAAAAATAAAAATTAAAAAAATGTCCACACAAGAATTCCAAAATGTATTTCTCATATGTGCGGCAATCAAAAAGTTAAATATTTTCTATAAATTTTGATCGGAAATGTTGAAACTTTGTCACAAATTTTTGTACAACCTTACAAATTTATACTGATATTTTTTTCTTTGGTCGACGCAAGGACAATTGTATCTATTGTATATTATTTTTATTAAAAACTCTAAGAGGGTGGTAAAATTTATTAAATTTGTAAATGAGTTCAGCAGTAAGTTCGCTTTAGTATTTTAAATATTGAAATTGCAAAAACATAAATAGAGAAAATTAAAAATTTTCACAAAAAATAAAAATAATAATTTTAAATATATTTCTTCGTTCATATAATTTTTTGTAAAGAAACGGGATGTAGCAATATTTGTGCTAAAATAAAAATAATAAAATAAAAAATATTTTCCTTTATTTATCAAACCAAAAAGTTTAAAAAATGTCCTAGAAAACTTTAATTTAAATATAAAAAAATATATATTTCTTATTTATTTAAATAAACTCTAAAACTTTATCATTTTATCTGGCTTAGCATATAATACTATACAATTCTCCTCTTTACTTTTTTTGAAATCAAAAGCTTTAACTCTCTAAAAAAAATCTACTAAATATCGCATTTATTCAGCAATAGTGCATTAAGTCGAAATTTTTACTTTTTGTAAAAAATTTACTTGCAATATTTATATATATCCGCTGTAAAAAATTTGTATTGTTTTGTCTACATTTTGGTAGCCAAATGGGAGATTTAAACTTGTTTTTCATGTATTTTCAATGTTAATTCAAAAAGTATTTTTATTCTATTGAAAATTTTAAAATTTTGAGTTAATAAAATATTGTTATACCAGTGCGAAATGTGTACTATAGGTTCCTCTAAAAAATTCTCAGATCAGCAAAATATATTATATATTTTATATAGAATTTTCAAATCAAAACTTTTAAAGATATTGAAGGATTCTTTTTTCAAAGGACAATTTTTAAAATTGTTTTTCCTTAAACGAAAGGAAATTCCAAAAAATATGAAATTTTAATATAAAAAATAATACTTTTAATTTTGTGTTCTTAAAAATTGTAAAGTCCTATAAGTCGAACATTTGAAATTGATTTTCGTTACACGTCACAGCACAAAATCCTGACTTAAATTCCAGAGAATATCTATGTAGGATTATAGAAAGGACAATAGCTACCCGAAAATCCGAAAACTAGCAAGTTTTATGGCAAATAATCCATTAGGAATAGAATAAAATAGCGACCGCTCAATGTGCTGCACATTTTCAAAAAATGCCAAATCAATGGAATAGAAGTTTTCCAACTAAACATTCGTCCGATATAAAACTTCTTGCGATAAGAATAATTTTCTATACGAAAAATAAAAAGTTCGTTCCCTTTAATTTTGTTATACATGGCTTTGTTACTTTTAATCAATTGTAATTTTAAACAAGTTTTAGTACTTCAATATAAGGAGAACTAAATTATGTGAGCATAACTGTACGTTTTCATCAATAACAGCGCATTTTTCAGGAAAGCCAATATAAATTATTTTTGAAGCTACGATTTTAGTATCGAAAATTAAATTTTTTTAATACAATAATGTAGATTTATGTTATGACAATATTCCAATTAGTTTTTAGGCCATATTTCCTTATGGATCAGATCCCACAGCAATTTGAAACAAAAACAAACCATTTTAGACATCGAGATTGTGTTCTGACAAAACAAATTATATCGATGTAAATAAAACAAAACAAAAAAGCAATAATACTTAAGTATTAATCAAACCTAAAAAGTTTGTATTGAGTAAAAACAAAAATTAGAAAGAAAAATGGTACATGAGATAAAACCAACGTGTAACAATGGGTTAATTTAACGTTAATTAGTGATGGTAAAATTTGAATATTGATAGGGGTAAAAACAACTAATAATACAAATAACTCTCGTATGCTTTTTCTCTACATTATTTGTATAATTACAAATTTGAAATCACATTCAACCGAGCTACCTAAACAGTGGCGGATACATGGAAACACACATGAACATTGATGATGGGAGTGTAGCGGCTCCCGAAAAACAACGTTGTTTCTGTTCTGCCGTGTAAGTTGATATTAATTGGTGTTAAAGTTTTCACTTGTTGCTTTGGAATATTGTCTCATGTCCAATTCTTTCTGACTAAAAATCTTACGAACTTTAGCCAAAATAATAATCACTTTGGATTAAAAAAACCACGTAAATAATTGACGCTGAACGAAAATAATGGCGATGCAACCACACAAAAAAAAGCAACACCAAAGTGATTCTGATTTGTTATTAATTAAGCAAAATATAATTTTCAAATGTATTGAGACAAAGCGGCGTTTTTGGCGCTGTGTGTTTGAATAAATGTTGAAACTTATTTGAAAAAATATAGAATTTGTGTTGTGCTACAAAAAAAACAGATCCATATAAATCCATATTTTTTAAAATTTTATTTTACTTTTTAAATAGCATTTGGTATCATTAACTCGAAATGATAAAAATTTTAAATAGGCTGTTACTCATGAACACCACAAATATAAAAGTACTCTTGAACGCTATAAGAATAAAAAGAATATAGATTTTGATTTTGTTATTTCTTCGGAATTGTCAACTCAAACACTAATGAAATAATTTTCAATAATTTTTTTTCCTTTTATTTGTTTCGCACAAAACATTAAATTTTTTTTCTTTTTTTGTGAACAAAATTTCGACAATTGGGGAGTGATCAATTGCTAATCAGCTGACATTTAGTGTGACTTATACGTTGGATAGAAATTTCAGATTTTGTTTTTATTGTTGCTTATGTTTGTTATGAAGCATTGTGATGCACAGAATTCTTTAGAATATACATTCATTCAAAACACAAGTAAACCCGGGCGTATGATGCATGTACTCGCTTTTCCCATGCAGCCTGTAGCTTCACATATTCCACATACGCTAAAGCCAGCCACTGAAATTCTGAATATAAATGTGCCATTATAAAATATGATTCCTTATTGCGTGCTTTGCATTATGAACTGAAATTAATGTGCAAAATAAATGTTTACAAGTGCGCATCATTAAAACAAATTTCATATTGTTGAAATTAAATGTTCTAAGTAAAATGTAGTTGTATAATTAAAACTTATTTTGCCTCCTTGACATACATACATATTTCATAATTATTAATCTTTTTTTTTTTTGGTTTTAAATAAGCTTATTTATGCTAAAAGGTTCGCAATGAAAAACATAAATTAAGTTATTCTCAAAAACAAAAAAAATTATAAAGTAAAAACATAGAGAAACATTAGAAAAACTAGAGAAAATATAGCAATATTGTTTTGCAATATCTATTTTAGAAATTATTACAAAAGAAATGAAAATGAAATAGAAATGAACACAAAAAAAGAAACAATCTTTGGAAGAATTAAAACACATACCAATGAAGAGAGTGCCAACAACAATAACAGAATACAAACAGAAGTAAAAAAAATACAATAAAGTTTAAAAAAAATGTGTGGAAAAACGTACAAGTGTATTTCTGCCAGCCAAGATATCATATAAAATAATGCTCCATAAAGTTTGTTAGAAACCTTTATGGGAGAAAAAATTTAGAGTTAAGAAATGAATTGCAAACGAATGAAATTTGCCTCCAATAATGTGTATTTTTTTACAAAATTTCAGTGGAGAATTTTATGGAAAAAGTCAATCACAGCACAGTAGTTCAGCCTTAATTTATCAAATGTTGGCGTAACAAGTGCCAAGTAAACCAATAAAAAATAACATTTGTTCAATGTTCAGTTGGTGGTTTATTGTATTAAAAGAATATAATTGAGGAAGATGCCTCTGCCAACAATGTAGAATTGCGATAAAGTTTCAAAATTTTCGAATAAAATTTTTAGAAAAAACTTTAGTTTTTGATTTCTCTTGATTAAATAAATTTAAAACTGAGCAGCAAATTTCATAAGTCCAAGATATTGGGAGTTATTATGACTGTCGAATTTTCGCGATTGACTTTGACAAGTTGTACTAGATTAAGGAAACACACAACATTATTTAAAAAAAAATAATTTGCCAAAAAAGCATCTCAAAATCTCCAATTTCTTTAAAAATGTTTAAAATGTAAATATGTCGATAAAAACAATTTAAATTCTAAAAATTGCATACAATTTTTCAAAAACATTTTGGGTTCTGTTATTGCGAAAATTCAGTTTTCGCGACAGGTCTGATTTTTAATTAGTCGCAAAAATCAAGATTGCACTGTAGTGTCTTTGAAAAGTATTTATAAAAAATAATTTCAAATGATCTGTAGGATTATTTAGGTTACTAGAACAATACAAACATACATAATTTATTATTATTTTTTGTATTTTTTTTTGTAAACATTTTTTTCTTTATACTACATTTTATTTGAGTATCGTTTTGTCATGCTTGAAATTTTTCATCATAACTGCCTCTATAATTAAATATTTTTAAATAATTACGAATATAAATGGGGCTACAAAATAATGAGTGTAAGAAGTTTTTCAAATTGACATTGGATGTTAAATTTTTGCTGGTTAATTCTGTATACTATTTTTATAATTTAGAAAAAGTGATTACAAAAGCTAACAAAATGCAATTTTTTATGTGGGGTCTAAGGTTTCGTGGTAAATTTGTGTACAATTGGTACTGAGCATCAATTCCTATAAATTACTGTTTTTTTAATTGATTCTCCTTTATATAGAGAAAAGTGGATGCTGCATTACATAATTTGAATTTACTCGAGAACTAGTTCTGCGATTAAATTAAAAAAAAAATAAAAAATTATAAAGATTGGAAACAAAATGATAATTAAATTACGTCTTATATAATTGTTTAATAGTCTTATAGTTTCGGAGATATGCAGAAAGTTTTATAAAAAAACAAATTTTTTTAAAAAAATTATATATATATTTTTTTGAAAGGCTTCTTAAAATTTTATACTGAAGAAAACTTTTATTTATTAAAATCCGGAATGTGGATCGCGATCCAAATATCACAATATATTGAACAATAAATAAATTAACAAATTTTGAATACCTAAAACTTGATTTTATTAGAGAAAACTGTATCTTCGTATCTTTATTTTTACACACAATTTTAATTTTTCCCAAAGAGAAGTTGTTTTTCTTTTATCGTAAAAATAAGTCGATACTAGTTAATATCTTTAAGGAATCGACTATGAATAGAAGTAAATTATAAGTTGGCAGCTAAATTTAAGTTACATCTTAACTGGTTTCAAATTGTATCTATGAATATGTCCCATTGAATTTTTAGTACTTGAATATTTTTCTGTCTTACAATACTCAATAGTTCGGAAATTCTTTGTAAGACTCCTTCCAGCTTTTCTACTTTGCCACCTAAGCAAACCGATAATATGTGTATTGCAGTAGTGTTTTAAAAGTATTGAATATTTGAGTACCGAGTACTCAATACCGTATATATTTCCCGGTACTCAATACCCAAAACTAACTACTTAATACTTTCAGAGATGCATTTCCATATAAAAATACGAAAATTTTGAAAATGTTTTACATTAATGCAACTCGGGTTTGAGGAAAGTTAAGCGCAAATAATTTAATCGTTTGCAATAATTAATAAGCCTGGCCGCTTGGTTAGATATTAAATTTGTTAATCCTTGAATTATTATGGAGTACGTGTAATAATAAAATCGAATTTCAACCTATTAAATATATTTACTTTGAATTAAAAAACAACATTAAAAGTATTGAGTAGTATCGAGTAGTCAAAAGTAGCCGCTTTTTACAACACTATATTGCAGCACTTAATCAATGGATAAACACTTGTGTTTTGTAGCTCTTATGCCACCACGCCAACCTTCTCCCAGTTAGAAATTCTGAGGCAAACAATGAAGCCAAAGCGTTGCAATTCAATTAAAAGTTAAAATAAATTTATGTTCAACACGATAACAATGCATGAGAAGTACTTTGTCTTTGCGGTTAAGCAGCAGCAAAAAACAAAGAAAAGAGTAAAATATGAAGGAGAACTTAGAAAAAACATAATAAAGTAAAAATATACAGACACAAATAAATTAAAGAAATGAAAAAGTACATGGGAGGAATAGAAACTCAGCTGTATTCAGACTTGTTACAACATTTTTTTTTATAATGGTTTTACGTCTTATGAACCAGAAATAAATGTAGAGATTTTGTTTTGTTTTTTTTTCTCCTGAACGAAAGAAATTAACTTCGTTTAACACCAATTTATTGCCTGAAATATCAAAAGTGACCATAAAAAAGGGAATAAATAGAGAAAAAGGACATAAGGTGATTCTAAGTGAAATAGCTTAACTGCTATTAGTTATATAGTAATTTTTTGTGAAATGTGTATAAATTGAACATGAGGGGTGCTAGGAAGGTTCAATGATACCGGAGGTGGCAGTAAGCTAAATTTTTATGCCGGCTTAAAAGATGACCACAGAGGAACTTAAAGGTGCTGTCGACAAAATATGATTGTTCATTTCGCAACATATTCCATGAGTTGTGTGTTGTATAAATCATGTTGGTGATGTCCACGAAAATATGTTTCTATACAAATACAATGTCAGTTAGGCAGTTGCAGTGTGATTAAGCTGGAAGTGGTGACACAATGTGTAAAATAGCAGTGTGTATTTGTGGCTGTGGCAAAGTTTTTTATTAGTTTTTCTTGGTTGAGAAATATCGTTATAAGAACAGACCACAGTTGTAATTTGACCCCATGTCACCTGTCATCATTGCAATGCCAGCCTTTACATCAGGTGGAAAATTTTTTAGCAATGGCAATGATGACAATTGTGTCATCAATAGAATGACACTGCAACATTAGAGATATTACCAATCGGAATTTATTTAATGCAATGAAACTAAATGTATAGAAAATGGTTTTCACGTGTATATTATTCTCCTCATATGTACGTTTATTTACATTTACTTTATGCTGAAACATACCTGATTTAATATTCTTAAATGGTTTTGTTGTTTACAACTTTTTATTTTAATCGTATTTCTTACTGAATGCAGCGGCTGGGACTCGAACCTTAGATTGTGCACAAATCAGTGGATAGGCTTACAAACAACCTATTAAATATCGACAGAAACGTAAGCAATATATCGTCATATGAATTTAAAAAAAACCGTAAATTACGTTGAAAAAAATTTACAGGACAGACAAGAAACTCTATTAAAAAAAGTTAACTAAAATTTTTTCATAATTTTTTCAATTTAAGATTATTTCTTATTAAGGAATTAGTAAAATTTCAATATGTTAAATTTTCGCGGGACATGTATTTTCATATGGTGCATCCGTAATCAATTGACTTCTTGAATTTTGAATTTTTACGGTATGAAACATGACAGGTTTGTGCGGTTTACTCTATTCGCTATCATTATTTTTGATATTGCTGCCACATATGATGACTTAAGTGTCGTCATATTCTCGTTCGCCAACGTGTTTTGTAAGTGCATGTACGCTGTACTGCGTTTGTTTTGAAAAAGACTTTTAAACTTTATTAATAGTATTGTCATATTAATGATTGATTATGAAAGTACGTCAAATCGGTGCCATTTTGTACAACTTTTTAAAAATTTGTGTTAAAATTAAAAATAAAAAAAAATATTTAAATACAAGTTACAAATATTAGAACACTTTTTAGATTTTCTCTAATATGTTAATAATTTATACAAAATATGACTTCGCATTGATGTCATTGCAGTCATAGATGATACCAAAAATATGACAAAATTCTGCACGAAATCTAGTATATTTCAATTGAATTTACCTTTTCAAGCGTGAAACTCTAAGACAAGAATTTGCCATTCAAATGTGAAACAGCTGGCAAGCAAACCTTTAAAAGAAATATTGAACAGTATAATTTGGGAAAAATCATAGCTGCATCTCCATTTTGGGTAGATTTTGTCAAAATCTAGTGACGAAGAAGATTTTGCTGTGTATGGGAAATTCAGTAGAAGTCAACTAAAGTTTGCTCGAAATATCGTAACTACTAGATTTTGCTACAATGTAAATTTAGTATAATGACATTTGTCGTTAGCTTGATGTTTGTTCTCGCCTTATTAATGATGACATTTGTCATAATATTGATGTCACAGTTCCATGAAAGGTCTTATCAATCTAAGAATGAATTTATTCATGAGTATAGAAGCAAATTAGTGCGTGATTTCCGTGCAAAAACTACTAATTTATGAAGTCTGGTTCCATTTCCCTTCCTTTTAACGTGAGTACAAGAATTGAAACTGGCCTCAAATAGTGCCCATAGTTGCACTACCACCAGAAGGTCTTTTTAAGAAACGTTTTCTCTGAAAACTTTTTTTCTAAATCTCTCAATGTATTTTTTTCTGAATTTTTAGCGAATATCCTTCTGTTTTTGGCAGCTCAGGTGTTTTCGTGTCACATGTTACTGTTAAACATGTTCTGCTCGGTCTATTATTTAACCATGAATAGATTTACAAACGAACAATGCTTACATATTATTGAATTTTATTATCAAAATTCATGATCGGTCTATCGTGCTCTTCATCCATTTTATGCTCAGATTGGGCGACCCTCTGAGGCGGCTATTCGGAATCTTGTGACTAAATTTACATTATTGGACATTAAACTACCATCTGGACTTGGTTTCAACAAAACGGTGCTACATGCCACACAGCATGCGAAACAATGGCCCAATTGAGAGTCGAGTTCGTGAACAGTTCAGTTTATTTCACCATTTTTTGTGGAGCTATGTGAAGCTTCATATCTATAGGGAGCAGCCAGCAACGGTCGACGCGCGCTGGAAGCCAATATTGAAGAATTTATTTGTGAGATACCGGCCGACATGTTGAAGAGATTATGCCAAAATTAGACCCAGCGTAGGAACCATTTGAGGCGTATCCGCTGTCAACGTTTACATGAAAGCCTCTGAAAGCATTGAATTATATAGATCGTTCTATCGACTCATATAAAGATTTCATACATTTCTCTAAATTTGATGTGTTCTTTTTTTAAATCAAATACCAAAGCTCTTAAAAAATCACTTCTAATAAACTATTTTCCACAATTAAATTTTGCATTTCTTTAATTTATTTTTGATATGCATATTTATCGTCTAATTTTTATTTCCCCAATTGCAATAAATCTTCTTGTTTCCCTTTACTTTTGAAGTAAATAAATTCCTTTCAAAGTTACTACTCAAACTTTTTCTAAAACACAAATAAAATAATTTTTCATCTCTTAACAACTGCTGTTGTCAACAACACACAACTTTCACTGGTCCTTTTTCAGGCGAATGATTAATTGTATGCCAGTTGAAAAAAGTTCCGCTGCTGACAAATTACTTTTCCAAATTGCATTTTATTTAATGATTTTATTACTTAATAAATTTATGTTTTAAATAAAAAGTAAAAAGCACATTTTATGTCCTGCCTACTAAATCGGCAGGGTTTTGCACAATATTTTTATGAAATTATTATACACATTTCTTTTGCTGAATTCTTTTGTTTAAATCAAATAAAAAATTATCATCAGAAATATAAACAATACAATAATGTAAAGCCATAAATTTGATGCTGTGCTGTGTCGAGTATTATTTAGGAGCCTCATAAAAAGTTTTTATGTAAAACTTTTTAGAAACTCGTATAGAAAAGTGAGTCATGGTTAAAGTTGGATGAGAATAATGGCACTGATTCATAAACATTGACTGAAGCAGTAACAGTGTTTCTTTCATCAGCAGCTGCCTTCTTTAACTCATTCTATTGTATCTATAGCCTTTTCTATTAATTAAAAAAATTATTTTTTTTAATTTAATACATTTTATTGAAAACCAAATGCTATGCAATAGCTTTGCCGCGGCAGTTCTCGAGTGCCACATTTCTTTTTTTTTATTGGCGTATCAGAAACGCCTTTTCTATTAATTAAAAAAAATTATGTTAATTATTTTTTTAATTTAATACATTTTATTGAAAACCAAATGCTATGCAATAGCTTTGCCGCGGCAGTTCTCGAGTGCCACATTTCTTTTTTTTTATTGGCGTATCAGAAACGCCTTTTCTATTAATTAAAAAAAATTATGTTAATTATTTTTTTAATTTAATACATTTTATTGAAAACCAAATGCTATGCAATAGCTTTGCCGCGGCAGTTCTCGAGTGCCACATGTCTTTTTTTGTTGGCCTTTTCTATTAATTAAAAAAAATTATGTTAATTATTTTTTTAATTTAATACATTTTATTGAAAACCAAATGCTATGCAATAGCTTTGCCGCGGCAGTTCTCGAGTGCCACATGTCTTTTTTTATTGGCGTATCAGAAACGCTCCAAAAGAAAAGGCTATAGCCTTTTCTATTAATTAAAAAAAATTATGTTAATTATTTTTTTAATTTAATACATTTTATTGAAAACCAAATGCTATGCAATAGCTTTGCCGCGGCAGTTCTCGAGTGCCACATTTCTTTTTTTTATTGGCGTATCAGAAACGCTCCAAAAGAAAAGGCTATAGCCTTTTCTATTAATTAAAAAAAATTATGTTAATTATTTTTTTAATTTAATACATTTTATTGAAAACCAAATGCTATGCAATAGCTTTGCCGTGGCAGTTCTCGAGTGCCACATTTCTTTTTTTTATTGGCGTATCTGAAACGCTCTAAAAGAAAAGGCTATAGCCTTTTCTATTAATTAAAAAAAAATTATGTTAATTATTTTTTTAATTTAATACATTTTATTGAAAACCAAATGCTATGCAATAGCTTTGCCGCGGCAGTTCTCGAGTGCCACATGTCTTTTTTTATTGGCGTATCAGAAACGCTCCAAAAGAAAAGGCTATAGCCTTTTCTATTAATTAAAAAAAATTATGTTAATTATTTTTTTAATTTAATACATTTTATTAAAAACCAAATGCTATGCAATAGCTTTGCCGTGGCAGTTCTCGAGTGCCACATTTCTTTTTTTTTATTGGCGTATCAGAAACGCTCCAAAAGAAAAGGCTATAGCCTTTTCTATTAATTAAAAAAAATTATGTTAATTATTTTTTTAATTTAATACATTTTATTGAAAACCAAATGCTATGCAATAGCTTTGCCGCGGCAGTTCTCGAGTGCCACATTTCTTTTTTTTATATAGAAAAGGCTATAGCCTATTAATTAAAAAAAATTATGTTAATTATTTTTTTAATTTAATACATTTTATTGAAAACCAAATGCTATGCAATAGCTTTGCCGCGGCAGTTCTCGAGTGCCACATTTCTTTTTTTTTATATAGAAAAGGCTATAGCCTTTTCTATTAATTAAAAAAAATTATGTTAATTATTTTTTTAATTTAATACATTTTATTGAAAACCAAATGCTATGCAATAGCTTTGCCGCGGCAGTTCTCGAGTGCCACATGTCTTTTTTTATTGGCGTATCAGAAACGCTCCAAAAGAAAAGGCTATAGCCTTTTCTATTAATTAAAAAAAATTATGTTAATTATTTTTTTAATTTAATACATTTTATTGAAAACCAAATGCTATGCAATAGCTTTGCCGCGGCAGTTCTCGAGTGCCACATTTCTTTTTTTTATTTTCGTATCAGAAACGCTCCAAAAGAAAAGGCTATAGCCTTTTCTATTAATTAAAAAAAATTATGTTAATTATTTTTTTAATTTAATACATTTTATTGAAAACCAAATGCTATGCAATAGCTTTGCCGCGGCAGTTCTCGAGTGCCACATTTCTTTTTTTTATTGGCGTATCAGAAACGCTCCAAAAGAAAAGGCTATAGCCTTTTCTATTAATTAAAAAAAATTATGTTAATTATTTTTTTAATTTAATACATTTTATTGAAAACCAAATGCTATGCAATAGCTTTGCCGTGGCAGTTCTCGAGTGCCACATTTCTTTTTTTTTATATAGAAAAGGCTATAGCCTTTTCTATTAATTAAAAAAAATTATGTTAATTATTTTTTTAATTTAATACATTTTATTGAAAACCAAATGCTATGCAATAGCTTTGCCGCGGCAGTTCTCGAGTGCCACATTTCTTTTTTTTATTGGCGTATCAGAAACGCTCCAAAAGAAAAGGCTATAGCCTTTTCTATTAATTAAAAAAAATTATGTTAATTATTTTTTTAATTTAATACATTTTATTGAAAACCAAATGCTATGCAATAGCTTTGCCGCGGCAGTTCTCGAGTGCCACATTTCTTTTTTTTATTGGCGTATCAGAAACGCTCCAAAAGAAAAGGCTATAGCCTTTTCTATTAATTAAAAAAAATTATGTTAATTATTTTTTTAATTTAATACATTTTATTGAAAACCAAATGCTATGCAATAGCTTTGCCGTGGCAGTTCTCGAGTGCCACATTTCTTTTTTTATATAGAAAAGGCTATAGCCTTTTCTATTAATTAAAAAAAATTATGTTAATTATTTTTTTAATTTAATACATTTTATTGAAAACCAAATGCTATGCAATAGCTTTGCCGCGGCAGTTCTCGAGTGCCACATTTCTTTTTTTTATTGGCGTATCAGAAACGCTCCAAAAGAAAAGGCTATAGCCTTTTCTATTAATTAAAAAAAATTATGTTAATTATTTTTTTAATTTAATACATTTTATTGAAAACCAAATGCTATGCAATAGCTTTGCCGCGGCAGTTCTCGAGTGCCACATGTCTTTTTTTATTGGCGTATCAGAAACGCTCCAAAAGAAAAGGCTATAGCCTTTTCTATTAATTAAAAAAAATCATGTTAATTATTTTTTTAATTTAATACATTTTATTGAAAACTAAATGCTATGCAATAGCTTTGCCGCGGCAGTTCTCGAGTGCCACATTTCTTTTTTTTATTGGCGTATCAGAAACGCTCCAAAAGAAAAGGCTATAGCCTTTTCTATTAATTAAAAAAAATTATGTTAATTATTTTTTTAATTTAATACATTTTATTGAAAACCAAATGCTATGCAATAGCTTTGCCGTGGCAGTTCTCGAGTGCCACATTTCTTTTTTTTATATAGAAAAGGCTATAGCCTTTTCTATTAATTAAAAAAAATTATGTTAATTATTTTTTTAATTTAATACATTTTATTGAAAACCAAATGCTATGCAATAGCTTTGCCGCGGCAGTTCTCGAGTGCCACATTTCTTTTTTTTATTGGCGTATCAGAAACGCTCCAAAAGAAAAGGCTATAGCCTTTTTTATTAATTAAAAAAAATTATGTTAATTATTTTTTTAATTTAATACATTTTATTGAAAACCAAATGCTATGCAATAGCTTTACCGTGGCAGTTCTCGAGTGCCACATTTCTTTTTTTTATATAGAAAAGGCTATAGCCTTTTCTATTAATTAAAAAAAATTATGTTAATTATTTTTTTAATTTAATACATTTTATTGAAAACCAAATGCTATGCAATAGCTTTGCCGCGGCAGTTCTCGAGTGCCACATTTCTTTTTTTTATTGGCGTATCAGAAACGCTCCAAAAGAAAAGGCTATAGCCTTTTCTATTAATTAAAAAAAATTATGTTAATTATTTTTTTAATTTAATACATTTTATTGAAAACCAAATGCTATGCAATAGCTTTGCCGTGGCAGTTCTCGAGTGCCACATTTCTTTTTTTTATATAGAAAAGGCTATAGCCTTTTCTATTAATTAAAAAAAATTATGTTAATTATTTTTTTAATTTAATACATTTTATTGAAAACCAAATGCTATGCAATAGCTTTGCCGCGGCAGTTCTCGAGTGCCACATGTCTTTTTTTATTGGCGTATCAGAAACGCTCCAAAAGAAAAGGCTATAGCCTTTTCTATTAATTAAAAAAAATTATGTTAATTATTTTTTTAATTTAATACATTTTATTGAAAACCAAATGCTATGCAATAGCTTTGCCGCGGCAGTTCTCGAGTGCCACATGTCTTTTTTTATTGGCCTTTTCTATTAATTAAAAAAAATTATGTTAATTATTTTTTTAATTTAATACATTTTATTGAAAACCAAATGCTATGCAATAGCTTTGCCGCGGCAGTTCTCGAGTGCCACATTTCTTTTTTTTATATAGAAAAGGCTATAGCCTTTTCTATTAATTAAAAAAAATTATGTTAATTATTTTTTTAATTTAATACATTTTATTGAAAACCAAATGCTATGCAATAGCTTTGCCGCGGCAGTTCTCGAGTGCCACATTTCTTTTTTTTTATATAGAAAAGGCTATAGCCTTTTCTATTAATTAAAAAAAATTATGTTAATTATTTTTTTAATTTAATACATTTTATTGAAAACCAAATGCTATGCAATAGCTTTGCCGCGGCAGTTCTCGAGTGCCACATGTCTTTTTTTATTGGCGTATCAGAAACGCTCCAAAAGAAAAGGCTATAGCCTTTTCTATTAATTAAAAAAAATTATGTTAATTATTTTTTTAATTTAATATATTTTATTGAAAACCAAATGCTATGCAATAGCTTTGCCGTGGCAGTTCTCGAGTGCCACATTTCTTTTTTTTATTGGCGTATCAGAAACGCTCCAAAAGAAAAGGCTATAGCCTTTTCTATTAATTAAAAAAAATTATGTTAATTATTTTTTTAATTTAATACATTTTATTGAAAACCAAATGCTATGCAATAGCTTTGCCGCGGCAGTTCTCGAGTGCCACATTTCTTTTTTTATATAGAAAAGGCTATAATAGCCTTTTCTATTAATTAAAAAAAATTATGTTAATTATTTTTTTAATTTAATACATTTTATTGAAAACCAAATGCTATGCAATAGCTTTGCCGCGGCAGTTCTCGAGTGCCACATTTCTTTTTTTATATAGAAAAGGCTACAATAGCCTTTTCTATTAATTAAAAAAAATTATGTTAATTATTTTTTTAATTTAATACATTTTATTGAAAACCAAATGCTATGCAATAGCTTTGCCGCGGCAGTTCTCGAGTGCCACATTTCTTTTTTTTTATATAGAAAAGGCTATAATAGCCTTTTCTATTAATTAAAAAAAATTATGTTAATTATTTTTTTAATTTAATACATTTTATTGAAAACCAAATGCTATGCAATAGCTTTGCCGCGGCAGTTCTCGAGTGCCACATTTCTTTTTTTTATATAGAAAAGGCTATAGCCTTTTCTATTAATTAAAAAAAATTATGTTAATTATTTTTTTAATTTAATACATTTTATTGAAAACCAAATGCTATGCAATAGCTTTGCCGCGGCAGTTCTCGAGTGCCACATTTCTTTTTTTTTATTGGCGTATCAGAACCGCTCCAAAAGAAAAGGCTATAGCCTTTTCTATTAATTAAAAAAAATTATGTTAATTATTTTTTTAATTTAATACATTTTATTGAAAACCAAATGCTATGCAATAGCTTTGCCGCGGCAGTTCTCGAGTGCCACATTTCTTTTTTTTATATAGAAAAGGCTATTAATTAAAAAAAATTATGTTAATTATTTTTTTAATTTAATACATTTTATTGAAAACCAAATGCTATGCAATAGCTTTGCCGCGGCAGTTCTCGAGTGCCACATTTCTTTTTTTTATATAGAAAAGGCTATAGCCTTTTCTATTAATTAAAAAAAATTATGTTAATTATTTTTTTAATTTAATACATTTTATTGAAAACCAAATGCTATGCAATAGCTTTGCCGCGGCAGTTCTCGAGTGCCACATTTCTTTTTTTTATATAGAAAAGGCTATAGCCTTTTCTATTAATTAAAAAAAATTATGTTAATTATTTTTTTAATTTAATACATTTTATTGAAAACCAAATGCTATGCAATAGCTTTGCCGCGGCAGTTCTCGAGTGCCACATTTCTTTTTTTTATATAGAAAAGGCTATAATAGCCTTTTCTATTAATTAAAAAAAATTATGTTAATTATTTTTTTAATTTAATACATTTTATTGAAAACCAAATGCTATGCAATAGCTTTGCCGCGGCAGTTCTCGAGTGCCACATTTCTTTTTTTATATAGAAAAGGCTATAATAGCCTTTTCTATTAATTAAAAAAAATTATGTTAATTATTTTTTTAATTTAATACATTTTATTGAAAACCAAATGCTATGCAATAGCTTTGCCGCGGCAGTTCTCGAGTGCCACATTTCTTTTTTTTATATAGAAAAGGCTATAATAGCCTTTTCTATTAATTAAAAAAAATTATGTTAATTATTTTTTTAATTTAATACATTTTATTGAAAACCAAATGCTATGCAATAGCTTTGCCGCGGCAGTTCTCGAGTGCCACATTTCTTTTTTTTTATTGGCGTATCAGAACCGCTCCAAAAGAAAAGGCTATAGCCTTTTCTATTAATTAAAAAAAATTATGTTAATTATTTTTTTAATTTAATACATTTTATTGAAAACCAAATGCTATGCAATAGCTTTGCCGCGGCAGTTCTCGAGTGCCACATTTCTTTTTTTATATAGAAAAGGCTATAATAGCCTTTTCTATTAATTAAAAAAAATTATGTTAATTATTTTTTTAATTTAATACATTTTATTGAAAACCAAATGCTATGCAATAGCTTTGCCGCGGCAGTTCTCGAGTGCCACATTTCTTTTTTTTATATAGAAAAGGCTATAATAGCCTTTTCTATTAATTAAAAAAAATTATGTTAATTATTTTTTTAATTTAATACATTTTATTGAAAACCAAATGCTATGCAATAGCTTTGCCGCGGCAGTTCTCGAGTGCCACATTTCTTTTTTTTTATATAGAAAAGGCTATAGCCTTTTCTATTAATTAAAAAAAATTATGTTAATTATTTTTTTAATTTAATACATTTTATTGAAAACCAAATGCTATGCAATAGCTTTGCCGCGGCAGTTCTCGAGTGCCACATTTCTTTTTTTTATATAGAAAAGGCTATAATAGCCTTTTCTATTAATTAAAAAAAATTATGTTAAATATTTTTTTAATTTAATACATTTTATTGAAAACCAAATGCTATGCAATAGATTTGCCGCGGCAGTTCTCGAGTGCCACATTTCTTTTTTTTATATAGAAAAGGCTATAATAGCCTTTTATATTAATTAAAAAAAATTATGTTAATTATTTTTTTAATTTAATACATTTTATTGAAAACCAAATGCTATGCAATAGCTTTGCCGCGGCAGTTCTCGAGTGCCACATTTCTTTTTTTTTATTGGCGTATCTGAAACGCTCTAAAAGAAAAGGCTATTATAGCCTTTTCTATTAATTAAAAAAAATTATATTAATTATTTTTTTAATTTAATACATTTTATTGAAAACCAAATGCTATGCAATAGCTTTGCCGCGGCAGTTCTCGAGTGCCACATTTCTTTTTTTTTATTGGCGTATCAGAAACGCTCCAAAAGAAAAGGCTATAGCCTTTTCTATTAATTAAAAAAAATTATGTTAATTATTTTTTTAATTTAATACATTTTATTGAAAACCAAATGCTATGCAATAGCTTTGCCGCGGCAGTTCTCGAGTGCCACATTTCTTTTTTTTATATAGAAAAGGCTATAATAGCCTTTTCTATTAATTAAAAAAAATTATGTTAATTATTTTTTTAATTTAATACATTTTATTGAAAACCAAATGCTATGCAATAGCTTTGCCGCGGCAGTTCTCGAGTGCCACATTTCTTTTTTTTATATAGAAAAGGCTATAATAGCCTTTTCTATTAATTAAAAAAAATTATGTTAATTATTTTTTTAATTTAATACATTTTATTGAAAACCAAATGCTATGCAATAGCTTTGCCGCGGCAGTTCTCGAGTGCCACATTTCTTTTTTTTATATAGAAAAGGCTACAATAGCCTTTTCTATTAATTAAAAAAAATTATGTTAATTATTTTTTTAATTTAATACATTTTATTGAAAACCAAATGCTATGCAATAGCTTTGCCGCGGCAGTTCTCGAGTGCCACATTTCTTTTTTTTATATAGAAAAGGCTATAATAGCCTTTTCTATTAATTAAAAAAAATTATGTTAATTATTTTTTTAATTTAATACATTTTATTGAAAACCAAATGCTATGCAATAGCTTTGCCGCGGCAGTTCTCGAGTGCCACATTTCTTTTTTTTATATAGAAAAGGCTATAATAGCCTTTTCTATTAATTAAAAAAAATTATGTTAATTATTTTTTTAATTTAATACATTTTATTGAAAACCAAATGCTATGCAATAGATTTGCCGCGGCAGTTCTCGAGTGCCACATTTCTTTTTTTTATATAGAAAAGGCTATAATAGCCTTTTATATTAATTAAAAAAAATTATGTTAATTATTTTTTTAATTTAATACATTTTATTGAAAACCAAATGCTATGCAATAGCTTTGCCGCGGCAGTTCTCGAGTGCCACATTTCTTTTTTTTATTGGCGTATCTGAAACGCTCTAAAAGAAAAGGCTATAGCCTTTTCTATTAATTAAAAAAAATTATATTAATTATTTTTTTAATTTAATACATTTTATTGAAAACCAAATGCTATGCAATAGCTTTGCCGCGGCAGTTCTCGAGTGCCACATTTCTTTTTTTATATAGAAAAGGCTATAATAGCCTTTTCTATTAATTAAAAAAAATTATGTTAATTATTTTTTTAATTTAATACATTTTATTGAAAACCAAATGCTATGCAGTAGATTTGCCGCGGCAGTTCTCGAGTGCCACATTTCTTTTTTTTATATAGAAAAGGCTATAATAGCCTTTTATATTAATTAAAAAAAATTATGTTAATTATTTTTTTAATTTAATACATTTTATTGAAAACCAAATGCTATGCAATAGCTTTGCCGCGGCAGTTCTCGAGTGCCACATTTCTTTTTTTTTATTGGCGTATCTGAAACGCTCTAAAAGAAAAGGCTATAGCCTTTTCTATTAATTAAAAAAAATTATATTAATTATTTTTTTAATTTAATACATTTTATTGAAAACCAAATGCTATGCAATAGCTTTGCCGCGGCAGTTCTCGAGTGCCACATTTCTTTTTTTTATATAGAAAAGGCTATAATAGCCTTTTCTATTAATTAAAAAAAATTATGTTAATTATTTTTTTAATTTAATACATTTTATTGAAAACCAAATGCTATGCAATAGATTTGCCGCGGCAGTTCTCGAGTGCCACATTTCTTTTTTTTATATAGAAAAGGCTATAATAGCCTTTTATATTAATTAAAAAAAATTATGTTAATTATTTTTTTAATTTAATACATTTTATTGAAAACCAAATGCTATGCAATAGCTTTGCCGCGGCAGTTCTCGAGTGCCACATTTCTTTTTTTTATTGGCGTATCTGAAACGCTCTAAAAGAAAAGGCTATAGCCTTTTCTATTAATTAAAAAAAATTATATTAATTATTTTTTTAATTTAATACATTTTATTGAAAACCAAATGCTATGCAATAGCTTTGCCGCGGCAGTTCTCGAGTGCCACATTTCTTTTTTTATATAGAAAAGGCTATAATAGCCTTTTCTATTAATTAAAAAAAATTATGTTAATTATTTTTTTAATTTAATACATTTTATTGAAAACCAAATGCTATGCAATAGCTTTGCCGCGGCAGTTCTCGAGTGCCACATTTCTTTTTTTTATATAGAAAAGGCTATAATAGCCTTTTCTATTAATTAAAAAAAATTATGTTAATTATTTTTTTAATTTAATACATTTTATTGAAAACCAAATGCTATGCAATAGATTTGCCGCGGCAGTTCTCGAGTGCCACATTTCTTTTTTTTATATAGAAAAGGCTATAATAGCCTTTTATATTAATTAAAAAAAATTATGTTAATTATTTTTTTAATTTAATACATTTTATTGAAAACCAAATGCTATGCAATAGCTTTGCCGCGGCAGTTCTCGAGTGCCACATTTCTTTTTTTATTGGCGTATCTGAAACGCTCTAAAAGAAAAGGCTATAGCCTTTTCTATTAATTAAAAAAAATTATATTAATTATTTTTTTAATTTAATACATTTTATTGAAAACCAAATGCTATGCAATAGCTTTGCCGCGGCAGTTCTCGAGTGCCACATTTCTTTTTTTATATAGAAAAGGCTATAATAGCCTTTTCTATTAATTAAAAAAAATCATGTTAATTATTTTTTTAATTTAATACATTTTATTGAAAACCAAATGCTATGCAATAGCTTTGCCGCGGCAGTTCTCGAGTGCCACATTTCTTTTTTTTATATAGAAAAGGCTATAATAGCCTTTTCTATTAATTAAAAAAAATTATGTTAATTATTTTTTTAATTTAATACATTTTATTGAAAACCAAATGCTATGCAATAGATTTGCCGCGGCAGTTCTCGAGTGCCACATTTCTTTTTTTTATATAGAAAAGGCTATAATAGCCTTTTATATTAATTAAAAAAAATTATGTTAATTATTTTTTTAATTTAATACATTTTATTGAAAACCAAATGCTATGCAATAGCTTTGCCGCGGCAGTTCTCGAGTGCCACATTTCTTTTTTTTTATTGGCGTATCTGAAACGCTCTAAAAGAAAAGGCTATAGCCTTTTCTATTAATTAAAAAAAATTATATTAATTATTTTTTTAATTTAATACATTTTATTGAAAACCAAATGCTATGCAATAGCTTTGCCGCGGCAGTTCTCGAGTGCCACATTTCTTTTTTTTATTGGCGTATCAGAAACGCTCCAAAAGAAAAGGCTATAGCCTTTTCTATTAATTAATAAAAATTATGTTAATTATTTTTTTTAATTTAATACATTTTATTGAAAACCAAATGCTATGCAATAGCTTTGCCGCGGCAGTTCTCGAGTGCCACATTTCTTTTTTTTTATTGGCGTATCTGAAACGCTCTAAAAGAAAAGGCTATAGCCTTTTCTATTAATTAAAAAAAATTATGTTAATTATTTTTTTAATTTAATACATTTTATTGAAAACCAAATGCTATGCAATAGCTTTGCCGCGGCAGTTCTCGAGTGCCACATTTCTTTTTTTTATTGGCGTATCTGAAACGCTCTAAAAGAAAAGGATATAGCCTTTTCTATTAATTAAAAAAAATTATGTTAATTATTTTTTTTAATTTAATACATTTTATTGAAAACCAAATGCTATGCAATAGCTTTGCCGCGGCAGTTCTCGAGTGCCACATTTCTTTTTTTTATTGGCGTATCTGAAACGCTCTAAAAGAAAAGGCTATAGCCTTTTCTATTAATTAAAAAAAATTATGTTAATTATTTTTTTTAATTTAATACATTTTATTGAAAACCAAATGCTATGCAATAGCTTTGCCGCGGCAGTTCTCGAGTGCCACATTTCTTTTTTTTATTGGCGTATCTGAAACGCTCTAAAAGAAAAGGCTATAGCCTTTTCTATTAATTAAAAAAAATTATGTTAATTATTTTTTTTAATTTAATACATTTTATTGAAAACCAAATGCTATGCAATAGCTTTGCCGCGGCAGTTCTCGAGTGCCACATTTCTTTTTTTTATTGGCGTATCTGAAACGCTCTAAAAGAAAAGGCTATAGCCTTTTCTATTAATTAAAAAAAATTATGTTAATTATTTTTTTTAATTTAATACATTTTATTGAAAACCAAATGCTATGCAATAGCTTTGCCGCGGCAGTTCTCGAGTGCCACATTTCTTTTTTTTATTGGCGTATCTGAAACGCTCTAAAAGAAAAGGCTATAGCCTTTTCTATTAATTAAAAAAAATTATGTTAATTATTTTTTTTAATTTAATACATTTTATTGAAAACCAAATGCTATGCAATAGCTTTGCCGCGGCAGTTCTCGAGTGCCACATTTCTTTTTTTTATTGGCGTATCTGAAACGCTCTAAAAGAAAAGGCTATAGCCTTTTCTATTAATTAAAAAAAATTATGTTAATTATTTTTTTTAATTTAATACATTTTATTGAAAACCAAATGCTATGCAATAGCTTTGCCGCGGCAGTTCTCGAGTGCCACATTTCTTTTTTTTATTGGCGTATCTGAAACGCTCTAAAAGAAAAGGCTATAGCCTTTTCTATTAATTAAAAAAAATTATGTTAATTATTTTTTTTAATTTAATACATTTTATTGAAAACCAAATGCTATGCAATAGCTTTGCCGCGGCAGTTCTCGAGTGCCACATTTCTTTTTTTTATTGGCGTATCTGAAACGCTCTAAAAGAAAAGGCTATAATAGCCTTTTCTATTAATTAAAAAAAATTATGTTAATTATTTTTTTTAATTTAATACATTTTATTGAAAACCAAATGCTATGCAATAGCTTTGCCGCGGCAGTTCTCGAGTGCCACATTTCTTTTTTTTATTGGCGTATCTGAAACGCTCTAAAAGAAAAGGCTATAGCCTTTTCTATTAATTAAAAAAAATTATGTTAATTATTTTTTTTAATTTAATACATTTTATTGAAAACCAAATGCTTTGCAATAGCTTTGCCGCGGCAGTTCTCGAGTGCCACATTTCTTTTTTTTATTGGCGTATCTGAAACGCTCTAAAAGAAAAGGCTATAGCCTTTTCTATTAATTAAAAAAAATTATGTTAATTATTTTTTTTAATTTAATACATTTTATTGAAAACCAAATGCTATGCAATAGCTTTGCCGCGGCAGTTCTCGAGTGCCACATTTCTTTTTTTTATTGGCGTATCTGAAACGCTCTAAAAGAAAAGGCTATAGCCTTTTCTATTAATTAAAAAAAATTATGTTAATTATTTTTTTTAATTTAATACATTTTATTGAAAACCAAATGCTATGCAATAGCTTTGCCGCGGCAGTTCTCGAGTGCCACATTTCTTTTTTTTATTGGCGTATCTGAAACGCTCTAAAAGAAAAGGCTATAGCCTTTTCTATTAATTAAAAAAAATTATGTTAATTATTTTTTTTAATTTAATACATTTTATTGAAAACCAAATGCTATGCAATAGCTTTGCCGCGGCAGTTCTCGAGTGCCACATTTCTTTTTTTTATTGGCGTATCTGAAACGCTCTAAAAGAAAAGGCTATAGCCTTTTCTATTAATTAAAAAAAATTATGTTAATTATTTTTTTTAATTTAATACATTTTATTGAAAACCAAATGCTATGCAATAGCTTTGCCGCGGCAGTTCTCGAGTGCCACATTTCTTTTTTTTATTGGCGTATCTGAAACGCTCTAAAAGAAAAGGCTATAGCCTTTTCTATTAATTAAAAAAAATTATGTTAATTATTTTTTTTAATTTAATACATTTTATTGAAAACCAAATGCTATGCAATAGCTTTGCCGCGGCAGTTCTCGAGTGCCACATTTCTTTTTTTTATTGGCGTATCTGAAACGCTCTAAAAGAAAAGGCTATAGCCTTTTCTATTAATTAAAAAAAATTATGTTAATTATTTTTTTTAATTTAATACATTTTATTGAAAACCAAATGCTATGCAATAGCTTTGCCGCGGCAGTTCTCGAGTGCCACATTTCTTTTTTTTATTGGCGTATCTGAAACGCTCTAAAAGAAAAGGCTATAGCCTTTTCTATTAATTAAAAAAAATTATGTTAATTATTTTTTTTAATTTAATACATTTTATTGAAAACCAAATGCTATGCAATAGCTTTGCCGCGGCAGTTCTCGAGTGCCACATTTCTTTTTTTTATTGGCGTATCTGAAACGCTCTAAAAGAAAAGGCTATAGCCTTTTCTATTAATTAAAAAAAATTATGTTAATTATTTTTTTTAATTTAATACATTTTATTGAAAACCAAATGCTATGCAATAGCTTTGCCGCGGCAGTTCTCGAGTGCCACATTTCTTTTTTTTATTGGCGTATCTGAAACGCTCTAAAAGAAAAGGCTATAGCCTTTTCTATTAATTAAAAAAAATTATGTTAATTATTTTTTTTAATTTAATACATTTTATTGAAAACCAAATGCTATGCAATAGCTTTGCCGCGGCAGTTCTCGAGTGCCACATTTCTTTTTTTTATTGGCGTATCTGAAACGCTCTAAAAGAAAAGGCTATAGCCTTTTCTATTAATTAAAAAAAATTATGTTAATTATTTTTTTTAATTTAATACATTTTATTGAAAACCAAATGCTATGCAATAGCTTTGCCGCGGCAGTTCTCGAGTGCCACATTTCTTTTTTTTATTGGCGTATCTGAAACGCTCTAAAAGAAAAGGCTATAGCCTTTTCTATTAATTAAAAAAAATTATGTTAATTTTTTTTTTTAATTTAATACATTTTATTGAAAACCAAATGCTATGCAATAGCTTTGCCGCGGCAGTTCTCGAGTGCCACATTTCTTTTTTTTATTGGCGTATCTGAAACGCTCTAAAAGAAAAGGCTATAGCCTTTTCTATTAATTAAAAAAAATTATGTTAATTATTTTTTTTAATTTAATACATTTTATTGAAAACCAAATGCTATGCAATAGCTTTGCCGCGGCAGTTCTCGAGTGCCACATTTCTTTTTTTTATTGGCGTATCTGAAACGCTCTAAAAGAAAAGGCTATAGCCTTTTCTATTAATTAAAAAAAATTATGTTAATTATTTTTTTTAATTTAATACATTTTATTGAAAACCAAATGCTATGCAATAGCTTTGCCGCGGCAGTTCTCGAGTGCCACATTTCTTTTTTTTATTGGCGTATCTGAAACGCTCTAAAAGAAAAGGCTATAGCCTTTTCTATTAATTAAAAAAAATTATGTTAATTATTTTTTTTAATTTAATACATTTTATTGAAAACCAAATGCTATGCAATAGCTTTGCCGCGGCAGTTCTCGAGTGCCACATTTCTTTTTTTTATTGGCGTATCTGAAACGCTCTAAAAGAAAAGGCTATAGCCTTTTCTATTAATTAAAAAAAATTATGTTAATTATTTTTTTTAATTTAATACATTTTATTGAAAACCAAATGCTATGCAATAGCTTTGCCGCGGCAGTTCTCGAGTGCCACATTTCTTTTTTTTTATTGGCGTATCTGAAACGCTCTAAAAGAAAAGGCTATAGCCTTTTCTATTAATTAAAAAAAATTATGTTAATTATTTTTTTTAATTTAATACATTTTATTGAAAACCAAATGCTATGCAATAGCTTTGCCGCGGCAGTTCTCGAGTGCCACATTTCTTTTTTTTTATTGGCGTATCTGAAACGCTCTAAAAGAAAAGGCTATAGCCTTTTCTATTAATTAAAAAAAATTATGTTAATTATTTTTTTAATTTAATACATTTTATTGAAAACCAAATGCTATGCAATAGCTTTGCCGCGGCAGTTCTCGAGTGCCACATTTCTTTTTTTTTATTGGCGTATCTGAAACGCTCTAAAAGAAAAGGCTATAGCCTTTTCTATTAATTAAAAAAAATTATGTTAATTATTTTTTTAATTTAATACATTTTATTGAAGAAATGCTATGCAATAGCTTTGCCGCGGCAGTTCTCGAGTGCCACATTTCTTTTTTTATTGGCGTATCAGAAACGCTCCAAAAGAAAAGGCTATTATAGCCTTTTCTATTAATTAAAAAAAATTATGTTAATTATTTTTTTAATTTAATACATTTTATTGAAAACCAAATTCTATGCAATAGCTTTGCCGCGGCAGTTCTCGAGTGCCACATTTCTTTTTTTTATTGGCGTATCAGAAACGCTCCAAAAGAAAAGGCTATAGCCTTTTCTATTAATTAAAAAAAATTATGTTAATTATTTTTTTAATTTAATACATTTTATTGAAAACCAAATGCTATGCAATAGCTTTGCCGCGGCAGTTCTCGAGTGCCACATTTCTTTTTTTTATTGGCGTATCAGAAACGCTCCAAAAGAAAAGGCTATAGCCTTTTCTATTAATTAAAAAAAATTATGTTAATTATTTTTTTAATTTAATACATTTTATTGAAGAAATGCTATGCAATAGCTTTGCCGCGGCAGTTCTCGAGTGCCACATTTCTTTTTTTATTGGCGTATCAGAAACGCTCCAAAAGAAAAGGCTATTATAGCCTTTTCTATTAATTAAAAAAAATTATGTTAATTATTTTTTTAATTTAATACATTTTATTGAAAACCAAATGCTATGCAATAGCTTTGCCACGGCAGTTCTCGAGTGCCACATTTCTTTTTTTTATATAGAAAAGGCTATAATAGCCTTTTCTATTAATTAAAAAAAATTATGTTAATTATTTTTTTTAATTTAATACATTTTATTGAAAACCAAATGCTATGCAATAGCTTTGCCGCGGCAGTTCTCGAGTGCCACATTTCTTTTTTTTATTGGCGTATCTGAATCGCTCTAAAAGAAAACGCTATATATAGCCTTTTCTATTAATTAAAAAAAATTATGTTAATTATTTTTTTAATTTAATACATTTTATTGAAGAAATGCTATGCAATAGCTTTGCCGCGGCAGTTCTCGAGTGCCACATTTCTTTTTTTATTGGCGTATCAGAAACGCTCCAAAAGAAAAGGCTATTATAGCCTTTTAAATTAATTAAAAAAAATTATGTTAATTATTTTTTTAATTTAATACATTTTATTGAAAACCAAATGCTATGCAATAGCTTTGCCACGGCAGTTCTCGAGTGCCACATTTCTTTTTTTTATATAGAAAAGGCTATAATAGCCTTTTCTATTAATTAAAAAAAATTATGTTAATTATTTTTTTAATTTAATACATTTTATTGAAAACCAAATGCTATGCAATAGCTTTGCCACGGCAGTTCTCGAGTGCCACATTTCTTTTTTTTATATAGAAAAGGCTATAATAGCCTTTTCTATTAATTAAAAAAAATTATGTTAATTATTTTTTTAATTTAATACATTTTATTGAAGAAATGCTATGCAATAGCTTTGCCGCGGCAGTTCTCGAGTGCCACATTTCTTTTTTTTATATAGAAAAGGCTATAGCCTTTTCTATTAATTAAAAAAAAAATGTTTATTTTTTTAATTTAATACATTTTATTTATTTATTCTATTAATTAAAAAAAAATATGTTAATTATTTTTTTAATTTAATACATTTCATTGAAAACCAAATGCTATGTAATAGCTTTGCCGCGGCAGTTCTCGAGTGCCACATTTCTTTTTTTATTGGCGTATCAGAAACGCTCCAAAAGAAAAGGCTATTATAGCCTTTTCTATTAATTAAAAAAAATTATGTTAATTATTTTTTTAATTTAATACATTTTATTGAAAACCAAATGCTATGCAATAGCTTTGCCGCGGCAGTTCTCGAGTGCCACATTTCTTTTTTTTATATAGAAAAGGCTATAGCCTTTTCTATTAATTAAAAAAAATTATGTTAATTATTTTTTTAATTTAATACATTTTATTGAAAACCAAATGCTATGTAATAGCTTTGCCGCGGCAGTTCTCGAGTGCCACATTTCTTTTTTTATTGGCGTATCAGAAACGCTCCAAAAGAAAAGGCTATTATAGCCTTTTCTATTAATTAAAAAAAATTATGTTAATTATTTTTTTAATTTAATACATTTTATTGAAAACCAAATACTATGTAATAGCTTTGCCCGCGGCAGTTCTCGAGTGCCACATTTCTTTTTTTATTGGCGTATCAGAAACGCTCCAAAAGAAAAGGCTATTATAGCCTTTTCTATTAATTAAAAAAAATTATGTTAATTATTTTTTTAATTTAATACATTTTATTGAAAACCAAATGCTATGCAATAGCTTTGCCGCGGCAGTTCTCGAGTGCCACATTTCTTTTTTATTGGCGTATCAGAAACGCTCCAAAAGAAAAGGCTATTATAGCCTTTTCTATTAATTAAAAAAAATTATGTTAATTATTTTTTTAATTTAATACATTTTACTGAAAACCAAATGCTATGTAATAGCTTTGCCGCGGCAGTTCTCGAGTGCCACATTTCTTTTTTTATTGGCGTATCAGAAACGCTCCAAAAGAAAAGGCTATTATAGCCTTTTCTATTAATTAAAAAAAATTATGTTAATTATTTTTTTAATTTAATACATTTTATTGAAAAGCAAATGCTATGCAATAGCTTTGCCGCGGCAGTTCTCGAGTGCCACATTTCTTTTTTTTATATAGAAAAGGCTATAATAGCCTTTTCTATTAATTAAAAAAAATTATGTTAATTATTTTTTTAATTTAATACATTTTATTGAAAACCAAATGCTATGCAATAGCTTTGCCGCGGCAGTTCTCGAGTGCCACATTTCTTTTTTTTATATAGAAAAGGCTATAATAGCCTTTTCTATTAATTAAAAAAAATTATGTTAATTATTTTTTTAATTTAATACATTTTATTGAAAACCAAATGCTATGCAATAGCTTTGCCGTGGCAGTTCTCGAGTGCCACATTTCTTTTTTTTTATATAGAAAAGGCTATAGCATATTAATTAAAAAAAATTATGTTAATTATTTTTTTAATTTAATACATTTTATTGAAAACCAAATGCTATGTAATAGCTTTGCCGCGGCAGTTCTCGAGTGCCACATTTCTTTTTTTATTGGCGTATCAGAAACGCTCCAAAAGAAAAGGCTATTATAGCCTTTTCTATTAATTAAAAAAAATTATGTTAATTATTTTTTTAATTTAATACATTTTACTGAAAACCAAATGCTATGTAATAGCTTTGCCGCGGCAGTTCTCGAGTGCCACATTTCTTTTTTTATTGGCGTATCAGAAACGCTCCAAAAGAAAAGGCTATTATAGCCTTTTCTATTAATTAAAAAAAATTATGTTAATTATTTTTTTAATTTAATACATTTTATTGAAAAGCAAATGCTATGCAATAGCTTTGCCGCGGCAGTTCTCGAGTGCCACATTTCTTTTTTTTATATAGAAAAGGCTATAATAGCCTTTTCTATTAATTAAAAAAAATTATGTTAATTATTTTTTTAATTTAATACATTTTATTGAAAACCAAATGCTATGCAATAGCTTTGCCGCGGCAGTTCTCGAGTGCCACATTTCTTTTTTTATATAGAAAAGGCTATAATAGCCTTTTCTATTAATTAAAAAAAATTATGTTAATTATTTTTTTAATTTAATACATTTTATTGAAAACCAAATGCTATGCAATAGCTTTGCCGCGGCAGTTCTCGAGTGCCACATTTCTTTTTTTTATATAGAAAAGGCTATAATAGCCTTTTCTATTAATTAAAAAAAATTATGTTAATTATTTTTTTAATTTAATACATTTTATTGAAAACCAAATGCTATGCAATAGCTTTGCCGTGGCAGTTCTCGAGTGCCACATTTCTTTTTTTTATATAGAAAAGGCTATAGCATATTAATTAAAAAAAATTATGTTAATTATTTTTTTAATTTAATACATTTTATTGAAAACCAAATGCTATGCAATAGCTTTGCCGCGGCAGTTCTCGAGTGCCACATTTCTTTTTTTATTGGCGTATCAGAAACGCTCCAAAAGAAAAGGCTATTATAGCCTTTTCTATTAATTAAAAAAAATTATGTTAATTATTTTTTTAATTTAATACATTTTATTGAAAACCAAATGCTATGCAATAGCTTTGCCGCGGCAGTTCTCGAGTGCCACATTTCTTTTTTATTGGCGTATCAGAAACGCTCCAAAAGAAAAGGCTATTATAGCCTTTTCTATTAATTAAAAAAAATTATGTTAATTATTTTTTTAATTTAATACATTTTACTGAAAACCAAATGCTATGTAATAGCTTTGCCGCGGCAGTTCTCGAGTGCCACATTTCTTTTTTTTTTATATAGAAAAGGCTATAATAGCCTTTTCTATTAATTAAAAAAAATTATGTTAATTATTTTTTTAATTTAATACATTTTATTGAAAACCAAATGCTATGCAATAGCTTTGCCGCGGCAGTTCTCGAGTGCCACATTTCTTTTTTTTATATAGAAAAGGCTATAGCCTTTTCTATTAATTAAAAAAAATTATGTTAATTATTTTTTTAATTTAATACATTTTATTGAAAACCAAATGCTATGCAATAGCTTTGCCGCGGCAGTTCTCGAGTGCCACATTTCTTTTTTTTATAATTATTTTTTTAATTTAATACATTTCATTGAAAACCAAATGCTATGTAATAGCTTTGCCGCGGCAGTTCTCGAGTGCCACATTTCTTTTTTTATTGGCGTATCAGAAACGCTCCAAAAGAAAAGGCTATTATAGCCTTTTCTATTAATTAAAAAAAATTATGTTAATTATTTTTTTAATTTAATACATTTTATTGAAAACCAAATGCTATGCAATAGCTTTGCCGCGGCAGTTCTCGAGTGCCACATTTCTTTTTTTATTGGCGTATCAGAAACGCTCCAAAAGAAAAGGCTATTATAGCCTTTTCTATTAATTAAAAAAAATTATGTTAATTATTTTTTTAATTTAATACATTTTATTGAAAACCAAATGCTATGCAATAGCTTTGCCGCGGCAGTTCTCGAGTGCCACATTTCTTTTTTTATTGGCGTATCAGAAACGCTCCAAAAGAAAAGGCTATTATAGCCTTTTCTATTAATTAAAAAAAATTATGTTAATTATTTTTTTAATTTAATACATTTTATTGAAAACCTAATGCTATGTAATAGCTTTGCCGCGGCAGTTCTCGAGTGCCACATTTCTTTTTTTATTGGCGTATCAGAAACGCTCCAAAAGAAAAGGCTATTATAGCCTTTTCTATTAATTAAAAAAAATTATGTTAATTATTTTTTTAATTTAATACATTTTATTGAAAACTAAATGCTATGCAATAGCTTTGCCGCGGCAGTTCTCGAGTGCCACATTTCTTTTTTTATTGGCGTATCAGAAACGCTCCAAAAGAAAAGGCTATTATAGCCTTTTCTATTAATTAAAAAAAATTATGTTAATTATTTTTTTAATTTAATACATTTTATTGAAAACCAAATGCTATGCAATAGCTTTGCCGCGGCAGTTCTCGAGTGCCACATTTCTTTTTTATTGGCGTATCAGAAACGCTCCAAAAGAAAAGGCTATTATAGCCTTTTCTATTAATTAAAAAAAATTATGTTAATTATTTTTTTAATTTAATACATTTTACTGAAAACCAAATGCTATGTAATAGCTTTGCCGCGGCAGTTCTCGAGTGCCACATTTCTTTTTTTTTATATAGAAAAGGCTATAATAGCCTTTTCTATTAATTAAAAAAAATTATGTTAATTATTTTTTTAATTTAATACATTTTATTGAAAACCAAATGCTATGCAATAGCTTTGCCGCGGCAGTTCTCGAGTGCCACATTTCTTTTTTTTATATAGAAAAGGCTATAGCCTTTTCTATTAATTAAAAAAAATTATGTTAATTATTTTTTTAATTTAATACATTTTATTGAAAACCAAATGCTATGCAATAGCTTTGCCGCGGCAGTTCTCGAGTGCCACATTTCTTTTTTTTATAATTATTTTTTTAATTTAATACATTTCATTGAAAACCAAATGCTATGTAATAGCTTTGCCGCGGCAGTTCTCGAGTGCCACATTTCTTTTTTTATTGGCGTATCAGAAACGCTCCAAAAGAAAAGGCTATTATAGCCTTTTCTATTAATTAAAAAAAATTATGTTAATTATTTTTTTAATTTAATACATTTTATTGAAAACCAAATGCTATGCAATAGCTTTGCCGCGGCAGTTCTCGAGTGCCACATTTCTTTTTTTATTGGCGTATCAGAAACGCTCCAAAAGAAAAGGCTATTATAGCCTTTTCTATTAATTAAAAAAAATTATGTTAATTATTTTTTTAATTTAATACATTTTATTGAAAACCAAATGCTATGCAATAGCTTTGCCGCGGCAGTTCTCGAGTGCCACATTTCTTTTTTTATTGGCGTATCAGAAACGCTCCAAAAGAAAAGGCTATTATAGCCTTTTCTATTAATTAAAAAAAATTATGTTAATTATTTTTTTAATTTAATACATTTTATTGAAAACCTAATGCTATGTAATAGCTTTGCCGCGGCAGTTCTCGAGTGCCACATTTCTTTTTTTATTGGCGTATCAGAAACGCTCCAAAAGAAAAGGCTATTATAGCCTTTTCTATTAATTAAAAAAAATTATGTTATTTATTTTTTTAATTTAATACATTTTATTGAAAACCAAATGCTATGCAATAGCTTTGCCGCGGCAGTTCTCGAGTGCCACATTTCTTTTTTTATTGGCGTATCAGAAACGCTCCAAAAGAAAAGGCTATTATAGCCTTTTCTATTAATTAAAAAAAATTATGTTAATTATTTTTTTAATTTAATACATTTTATTGAAAACCAAATGCTATGCAATAGCTTTGCCGCGGCAGTTCTCGAGTGCCACATTTCTTTTTTTTATATAGAAAAGGCTATAATAGCCTTTTCTATTAATTAAAAAAAATTATGTTAATTATTTTTTTAATTTAATACATTTTATTGAAAACCAAATGCTATGCAATAGCTTTGCCGCGGCAGTTCTCGAGTGCCACATTTCTTTTTTTTATATAGAAAAGGCTATAATAGCCTTTTCTATTAATTAAAAAAAATTATGTTAATTATTTTTTTAATTTAATACATTTTATTGAAAACCAAATGCTATGCAATAGCTTTGCCGCGGCAGTTCTCGAGTGCCACATTTCTTTTTTTATATAGAAAAGGCTATAATAGCCTTTTCTATTAATTAAAAAAAATTATGTTAATTATTTTTTTAATTTAATACATTTTATTGAAAACCAAATGCTATGCAATAGCTTTGCCGCGGCAGTTCTCGAGTGCCACATTTCTTTTTTTTATATAGAAAAGGCTATAATAGCCTTTTCTATTAATTAAAAAAAATTATGTTAATTATTTTTTTAATTTAATACATTTTATTGAAAACCAAATGCTATGCAATAGCTTTGCCGCGGCAGTTCTCGAGTGCCACATTTCTTTTTTTTATATAGAAAAGGCTATAATAGCCTTTTCTATTAATTAAAAAAAATTATGTTAATTATTTTTTTAATTTAATACATTTTATTGAAAACCAAATGCTATGCAATAGCTTTGCCGCGGCAGTTCTCGAGTGCCACATTTCTTTTTTTTATATAGAAAAGGCTATAATAGCCTTTTCTATTAATTAAAAAAAATTATGTTAATTATTTTTTTAATTTAATACATTTTATTGAAAACCAAATGCTATGCAATAGCTTTGCCGCGGCAGTTCTCGAGTGCCACATTTCTTTTTTTTATATAGAAAAGGCTATAATAGCCTTTTCTATTAATTAAAAAAAATTATGTTAATTATTTTTTTAATTTAATACATTTTATTGAAAACCAAATGCTATGCAATAGCTTTGCCGCGGCAGTTCTCGAGTGCCACATTTCTTTTTTTATTGGCGTATCAGAAACGCTCCAAAAGAAAAGGCTATAGCCTTTTCTATTAATTAAAAAAAATTATGTTAATTATTTTTTTAATTTAATACATTTTATAGAAAAGCAAATGCTATGCAATAGCTTTGCCGCGGCAGTTCTCGAGTGCCACATTTCTTTTTTTATTGGCGTATCAGAAACGCTCCAAAAGAAAAGGCTATAGCCTTTTCTATTAATTAAAAAAAATTATGTTAATTATTTTTTTAATTTAATACATTTTATTGAAAAGCAAATGCTATGCAATAGCTTTGCCGCGGCAGTTCTCGAGTGCCACATTTCTTTTTTTTATATAGAAAAGGCTATAGCCTTTTCTATTAATTAAAAAAAATTATGTTAATTATTTTTTTAATTTAATACATTTTATTGAAAAGCAAATGCTATGCAATAGCTTTGCCGCGGCAGTTCTCGAGTGCCACATTTCTTTTTTTATTGGCGTATCAGAAACGCTCCAAAAGAAAAGGCTATAGCCTTTTCTATTAATTAAAAAAAATTATGTTAATTATTTTTTTAATTTAATACATTTTATTGAAAAGCAAATGCTATGCAATAGCTTTGCCGCGGCAGTTCTCGAGTGCCACATTTCTTTTTTTATTGGCGTATCAGAAACGCTCCAAAAGAAAAGGCTATAGCCTTTTCTATTAATTAAAAAAAATTATGTTAATTATTTTTTTAATTTAATACATTTTATTGAAAACCACATGCTATGCAATAGCTTTGCCGCGGCAGTTCTCGAGTGCCACATTTCTTTTTTTATTGGCGTATCAGAAACGCTCCAAAAGAAAAGGCTATAGCCTTTTCTATTAATTAAAAAAAATTATGTTAATTATTTTTTTAATTTAATACATTTTATTGAAAACCAAATGCTATGCAATAGCTTTGCCGCGGCAGTTCTCGAGTGCCACATTTCTTTTTTTATTGGCGTATCAGAAACGCTCCAAAAGAAAAGGCTATAGCCTTTTCTATTAATTAAAAAAAATTATGTTAATTATTTTTTTAATTTAATACATTTTATTGAAAACCAAATGCTATGCAATAGCTTTGCCGCGGCAGTTCTCGAGTGCCACATTTCTTTTTTTATTGGCGTATCAGAAACGCTCCAAAAGAAAAGGCTATAGCCTTTTCTATTAATTAAAAAAAATTATGTTAATTATTTTTTAATTTAATACATTTTATTGAAAAGCAAATGCTATGCAATAGCTTTGCCGCGGCAGTTCTCGAGTGCCACATTTCTTTTTTTATTGGCGTATCAGAAACGCTCCAAAAGAAAAGGCTATAGCCTTTTCTATTAATTAAAAAAAATTATGTTAATTATTTTTTTAATTTAATACATTTTATTGAAAAGCAAATGCTATGCAAAAGCTTTGCCGCGGCAGTTCTCGAGTGCCACATTTCTTTTTTTATTGGCGTATCAGAAACGCTCCAAAAGAAAAGGCTATAGCCTTTTCTATTAATTAAAAAAAATTATGTTAATTATTTTTTTAATTTAATACATTTTATTGAAAAGCAAATGCTATGCAATAGCTTTGCCGCGGCAGTTCTCGAGTGCCACATTTCTTTTTTTATTGGCGTATCAGAAACGCTCCAAAAGAAAAGGCTATAGCCTTTTCTATTAATTAAAAAAAATTATGTTAATTATTTTTTTAATTTAATACATTTTATTGAAAAGCAAATGCTATGCAATAGCTTTGCCGCGGCAGTTCTCGAGTGCCACATTTCTTTTTTTATTGGCGTATCAGAAACGCTCCAAAAGAAAAGGCTATAGCCTTTTCTATTAATTAAAAAAAATTATGTTAATTATTTTTTTAATTTAATACATTTTATTGAAAAGCAAATGCTATGCAATAGCTTTGCCGCGGCAGTTCTCGAGTGCCACATTTCTTTTTTTATTGGCGTATCAGAAACGCTCCAAAAGAAAAGGCTATAGCCTTTTCTATTAATTAAAAAAAATTATGTTAATTATTTTTTTAATTTAATACATTTTATTGAAAAGCAAATGCTATGCAATAGCTTTGCCGCGGCAGTTCTCGAGTGCCACATTTCTTTTTTTATTGGCGTATCAGAAACGCTCCAAAAGAAAAGGCTATAGCCTTTTCTATTAATTAAAAAAAATTATGTTAATTATTTTTTTAATTTAATACATTTTATTGAAAAGCAAATGCTATGCAATAGCTTTGCCGCGGCAGTTCTCGAGTGCCACATTTCTTTTTTTATTGGCGTATCAGAAACGCTCCAAAAGAAAAGGCTATAGCCTTTTCTATTAATTAAAAAAAATTATGTTAATTATTTTTTTAATTTAATACATTTTATTGAAAACCAAATGCTATGCAATAGCTTTGCCGCGGCAGTTCTCGAGTGCCACATTTCTTTTTTTATTGGCGTATCAGAAACGCTCCAAAAGAAAAGGCTATAGCCTTTTCTATTAATTAAAAAAAATTATGTTAATTATTTTTTTAATTTAATACATTTTATTGAAAACCAAATGCTATGCAATAGCTTTGCCGCGGCAGTTCTCGAGTGCCACATTTCTTTTTTTATTGGCGTATCAGAAACGCTCCAAAAGAAAAGGCTATAGCCTTTTCTATTAATTAAAAAAAATTATGTTAATTATTTTTTTAATTTAATACATTTTATTGAAAACCAAATGCTATGCAATAGCTTTGCCGCGGCAGTTCTCGAGTGCCACATTTCTTTTTTTATTGGCGTATCAGAAACGCTCCAAAAGAAAAGGCTATAGCCTTTTCTATTAATTAAAAAAAATTATGTTAATTATTTTTTTAATTTAATACATTTTATTGAAAACCAAATGCTATGCAATAGCTTTGCCGCGGCAGTTCTCGAGTGCCACATTTCTTTTTTTATTGGCGTATCAGAAACGCTCCAAAAGAAAAGGCTATAGCCTTTTCTATTAATTAAAAAAAATTATGTTAATTATTTTTTTAATTTAATACATTTTATTGAAAACCAAATGCTATGCAATAGCTTTGCCGCGGCAGTTCTCGAGTGCCACATTTCTTTTTTTTTATATAGAAAAGGCTATAGCCTTTTCTATTAATTAAAAAAAAATTATGTTAATTATTTTTTTAATTTAATACATTTTATTGAAAAGCAAATGCTATGCAATAGCTTTGCCGCGGCAGTTCTCGAGTGCCACATTTCTTTTTTTATTGGCGTATCAGAAACGCTCCAAAAGAAAAGGCTATAGCCTTTTCTATTAATTAAAAAAAATTATGTTAATTATTTTTTTAATTTAATACATTTTATTGAAAAGCAAATGCTATGCAATAGCTTTGCCGCGGCAGTTCTCGAGTGCCACATTTCTTTTTTTATTGGCGTATCAGAAACGCTCCAAAAGAAAAGGCTATAGCCTTTTCTATTAATTAAAAAAAATTATGTTAATTATTTTTTTAATTTAATACATTTTATTGAAAAGCAAATGCTATGCAATAGCTTTGCCGCGGCAGTTCTCGAGTGCCACATTTTTTTTTTTATTGGCGTATCAGAAACGCTCCAAAAGAAAAGGCTATAGCCTTTTCTATTAATTAAAAAAAATTATGTTAATTATTTTTTTAATTTAATACATTTTATTGAAAAGCAAATGCTATGCAATAGCTTTGCCGCGGCAGTTCTCGAGTGCCACATTTCTTTTTTTTTATATAGAAAAGGCTATAGCCTTTTCTATTAATTAAAAAAAAATTATGTTAATTATTTTTTTAATTTAATACATTTTATTGAAAACCAAATGCTATGCAATAGCTTTGCCGCGGCAGTTCTCGAGTGCCACATTTCTTTTTTTATTGGCGTATCAGAAACGCTCCAAAAGAAAAGGCTATAGCCTTTTCTATTAATTAAAAAAAATTATGTTAATTATTTTTTTAATTTAATACATTTTATTGAAAAGCAAATGCTATGCAATAGCTTTGCCGCGGCAGTTCTCGAGTGCCACATTTCTTTTTTTTATATAGAAAAGGCTATAGCCTTTTCTATTAATTAAAAAAAAATTATGTTAATTATTTTTTTAATTTAATACATTTTATTGAAAAGCAAATGCTATGCAATAGCTTTGCCGCGGCAGTTCTCGAGTGCCACATTTTTTTTTTTATTGGCGTATCAGAAACGCTCCAAAAGAAAAGGCTATAGCCTTTTCTATTAATTAAAAAAAATTATGTTAATTATTTTTTTAATTTAATACATTTTATTGAAAAGCAAATGCTATGCAATAGCTTTGCCGCGGCAGTTCTCGAGTGCCACATTTCTTTTTTTTTATATAGAAAAGGCTATAGCCTTTTCTATTAATTAAAAAAAAATTATGTTAATTATTTTTTTAATTTAATACATTTTATTGAAAAGCAAATGCTATGCAATAGCTTTGCCGCGGCAGTTCTCGAGTGCCACATTTCTTTTTTTATTGGCGTATCAGAAACGCTCCAAAAGAAAAGGCTATAGCCTTTTCTATTAATTAAAAAAAATTATGTTAATTATTTTTTTAATTTAATACATTTTATAGAAAAGCAAATGCTATGCAATAGCTTTGCCGCGGCAGTTCTCGAGTGCCACATTTCTTTTTTTATTGGCGTATCAGAAACGCTCCAAAAGAAAAGGCTATAGCCTTTTCTATTAATTAAAAAAAATTATGTTAATTATTTTTTTAATTTAATACATTTTATTGAAAAGCAAATGCTATGCAATAGCTTTGCCGCGGCAGTTCTCGAGTGCCACATTTCTTTTTTTTATATAGAAAAGGCTATAGCCTTTTCTATTAATTAAAAAAAATTATGTTAATTATTTTTTTAATTTAATACATTTTATTGAAAAGCAAATGCTATGCAATAGCTTTGCCGCGGCAGTTCTCGAGTGCCACATTTCTTTTTTTATTGGCGTATCAGAAACGCTCCAAAAGAAAAGGCTATAGCCTTTTCTATTAATTAAAAAAAATTATGTTAATTATTTTTTTAATTTAATACATTTTATTGAAAAGCAAATGCTATGCAATAGCTTTGCCGCGGCAGTTCTCGAGTGCCACATTTCTTTTTTTATTGGCGTATCAGAAACGCTCCAAAAGAAAAGGCTATAGCCTTTTCTATTAATTAAAAAAAATTATGTTAATTATTTTTTTAATTTAATACATTTTATTGAAAACCACATGCTATGCAATAGCTTTGCCGCGGCAGTTCTCGAGTGCCACATTTCTTTTTTTATTGGCGTATCAGAAACGCTCCAAAAGAAAAGGCTATAGCCTTTTCTATTAATTAAAAAAAATTATGTTAATTATTTTTTTAATTTAATACATTTTATTGAAAACCAAATGCTATGCAATAGCTTTGCCGCGGCAGTTCTCGAGTGCCACATTTCTTTTTTTATTGGCGTATCAGAAACGCTCCAAAAGAAAAGGCTATAGCCTTTTCTATTAATTAAAAAAAATTATGTTAATTATTTTTTTAATTTAATACATTTTATTGAAAACCAAATGCTATGCAATAGCTTTGCCGCGGCAGTTCTCGAGTGCCACATTTCTTTTTTTATTGGCGTATCAGAAACGCTCCAAAAGAAAAGGCTATAGCCTTTTCTATTAATTAAAAAAAATTATGTTAATTATTTTTTTAATTTAATACATTTTATTGAAAAGCAAATGCTATGCAATAGCTTTGCCGCGGCAGTTCTCGAGTGCCACATTTCTTTTTTTATTGGCGTATCAGAAACGCTCCAAAAGAAAAGGCTATAGCCTTTTCTATTAATTAAAAAAAATTATGTTAATTATTTTTTTAATTTAATACATTTTATTGAAAACCACATGCTATGCAATAGCTTTGCCGCGGCAGTTCTCGAGTGCCACATTTCTTTTTTTATTGGCGTATCAGAAACGCTCCAAAAGAAAAGGCTATAGCCTTTTCTATTAATTAAAAAAAATTATGTTAATTATTTTTTTAATTTAATACATTTTATTGAAAACCAAATGCTATGCAATAGCTTTGCCGCGGCAGTTCTCGAGTGCCACATTTCTTTTTTTATTGGCGTATCAGAAACGCTCCAAAAGAAAAGGCTATAGCCTTTTCTATTAATTAAAAAAAATTATGTTAATTATTTTTTTAATTTAATACATTTTATTGAAAACCAAATGCTATGCAATAGCTTTGCCGCGGCAGTTCTCGAGTGCCACATTTCTTTTTTTATTGGCGTATCAGAAACGCTCCAAAAGAAAAGGCTATAGCCTTTTCTATTAATTAAAAAAAATTATGTTAATTATTTTTTAATTTAATACATTTTATTGAAAAGCAAATGCTATGCAATAGCTTTGCCGCGGCAGTTCTCGAGTGCCACATTTCTTTTTTTATTGGCGTATCAGAAACGCTCCAAAAGAAAAGGCTATAGCCTTTTCTATTAATTAAAAAAAATTATGTTAATTATTTTTTTAATTTAATACATTTTATTGAAAAGCAAATGCTATGCAATAGCTTTGCCGCGGCAGTTCTCGAGTGCCACGCTCCAAAAGAAAAGGCTATAGCCTTTTCTATTAATTAAAAAAAATTATGTTAATTATTTTTTTAATTTAATACATTTTATTGAAAAGCAAATGCTATGCAATAGCTTTGCCGCGGCAGTTCTCGAGTGCCACATTTCTTTTTTTTTATATAGAAAAGGCTATAGCCTTTTCTATTAATTAAAAAAAAATTATGTTAATTATTTTTTTAATTTAATACATTTTATTGAAAACCAAATGCTATGCAATAGCTTTGCCGCGGCAGTTCTCGAGTGCCACATTTCTTTTTTTATTGGCGTATCAGAAACGCTCCAAAAGAAAAGGCTATAGCCTTTTCTATTAATTAAAAAAAATTATGTTAATTATTTTTTTAATTTAATACATTTTATTGAAAAGCAAATGCTATGCAATAGCTTTGCCGCGGCAGTTCTCGAGTGCCACATTTCTTTTTTTTATATAGAAAAGGCTATAGCCTTTTCTATTAATTAAAAAAAAATTATGTTAATTATTTTTTTAATTTAATACATTTTATTGAAAAGCAAATGCTATGCAATAGCTTTGCCGCGGCAGTTCTCGAGTGCCACATTTTTTTTTTTATTGGCGTATCAGAAACGCTCCAAAAGAAAAGGCTATAGCCTTTTCTATTAATTAAAAAAAATTATGTTAATTATTTTTTTAATTTAATACATTTTATTGAAAAGCAAATGCTATGCAATAGCTTTGCCGCGGCAGTTCTCGAGTGCCACATTTCTTTTTTTTTATATAGAAAAGGCTATAGCCTTTTCTATTAATTAAAAAAAAATTATGTTAATTATTTTTTTAATTTAATACATTTTATTGAAAAGCAAATGCTATGCAATAGCTTTGCCGCGGCAGTTCTCGAGTGCCACATTTCTTTTTTTATTGGCGTATCAGAAACGCTCCAAAAGAAAAGGCTATAGCCTTTTCTATTAATTAAAAAAAATTATGTTAATTATTTTTTTAATTTAATACATTTTATAGAAAAGCAAATGCTATGCAATAGCTTTGCCGCGGCAGTTCTCGAGTGCCACATTTCTTTTTTTATTGGCGTATCAGAAACGCTCCAAAAGAAAAGGCTATAGCCTTTTCTATTAATTAAAAAAAATTATGTTAATTATTTTTTTAATTTAATACATTTTATTGAAAAGCAAATGCTATGCAATAGCTTTGCCGCGGCAGTTCTCGAGTGCCACATTTCTTTTTTTTATATAGAAAAGGCTATAGCCTTTTCTATTAATTAAAAAAAATTATGTTAATTATTTTTTTAATTTAATACATTTTATTGAAAAGCAAATGCTATGCAATAGCTTTGCCGCGGCAGTTCTCGAGTGCCACATTTCTTTTTTTATTGGCGTATCAGAAACGCTCCAAAAGAAAAGGCTATAGCCTTTTCTATTAATTAAAAAAAATTATGTTAATTATTTTTTTAATTTAATACATTTTATTGAAAAGCAAATGCTATGCAATAGCTTTGCCGCGGCAGTTCTCGAGTGCCACATTTCTTTTTTTATTGGCGTATCAGAAACGCTCCAAAAGAAAAGGCTATAGCCTTTTCTATTAATTAAAAAAAATTATGTTAATTATTTTTTTAATTTAATACATTTTATTGAAAACCACATGCTATGCAATAGCTTTGCCGCGGCAGTTCTCGAGTGCCACATTTCTTTTTTTATTGGCGTATCAGAAACGCTCCAAAAGAAAAGGCTATAGCCTTTTCTATTAATTAAAAAAAATTATGTTAATTATTTTTTTAATTTAATACATTTTATTGAAAACCAAATGCTATGCAATAGCTTTGCCGCGGCAGTTCTCGAGTGCCACATTTCTTTTTTTATTGGCGTATCAGAAACGCTCCAAAAGAAAAGGCTATAGCCTTTTCTATTAATTAAAAAAAATTATGTTAATTATTTTTTTAATTTAATACATTTTATTGAAAACCAAATGCTATGCAATAGCTTTGCCGCGGCAGTTCTCGAGTGCCACATTTCTTTTTTTATTGGCGTATCAGAAACGCTCCAAAAGAAAAGGCTATAGCCTTTTCTATTAATTAAAAAAAATTATGTTAATTATTTTTTTAATTTAATACATTTTATTGAAAACCAAATGCTATGCAATAGCTTTGCCGCGGCAGTTCTCGAGTGCCACATTTCTTTTTTTATTGGCGTATCAGAAACGCTCCAAAAGAAAAGGCTATAGCCTTTTCTATTAATTAAAAAAAATTATGTTAATTATTTTTTTAATTTAATACATTTTATTGAAAACCAAATGCTATGCAATAGCTTTGCCGCGGCAGTTCTCGAGTGCCACATTTCTTTTTTTATTGGCGTATCAGAAACGCTCCAAAAGAAAAGGCTATAGCCTTTTCTATTAATTAAAAAAAATTATGTTAATTATTTTTTAATTTAATACATTTTATTGAAAAGCAAATGCTATGCAATAGCTTTGCCGCGGCAGTTCTCGAGTGCCACATTTCTTTTTTTATTGGCGTATCAGAAACGCTCCAAAAGAAAAGGCTATAGCCTTTTCTATTAATTAAAAAAAATTATGTTAATTATTTTTTTAATTTAATACATTTTATTGAAAAGCAAATGCTATGCAATAGCTTTGCCGCGGCAGTTCTCGAGTGCCACATTTCTTTTTTTATTGGCGTATCAGAAACGCTCCAAAAGAAAAGGCTATAGCCTTTTCTATTAATTAAAAAAAATTATGTTAATTATTTTTTTAATTTAATACATTTTATTGAAAAGCAAATGCTATGCAATAGCTTTGCCGCGGCAGTTCTCGAGTGCCACATTTCTTTTTTTATTGGCGTATCAGAAACGCTCCAAAAGAAAAGGCTATAGCCTTTTCTATTAATTAAAAAAAATTATGTTAATTATTTTTTTAATTTAATACATTTTATTGAAAAGCAAATGCTATGCAATAGCTTTGCCGCGGCAGTTCTCGAGTGCCACATTTCTTTTTTTATTGGCGTATCAGAAACGCTCCAAAAGAAAAGGCTATAGCCTTTTCTATTAATTAAAAAAAATTATGTTAATTATTTTTTTAATTTAATACATTTTATTGAAAAGCAAATGCTATGCAATAGCTTTGCCGCGGCAGTTCTCGAGTGCCACATTTCTTTTTTTATTGGCGTATCAGAAACGCTCCAAAAGAAAAGGCTATAGCCTTTTCTATTAATTAAAAAAAATTATGTTAATTATTTTTTTAATTTAATACATTTTATTGAAAAGCAAATGCTATGCAATAGCTTTGCCGCGGCAGTTCTCGAGTGCCACATTTCTTTTTTTATTGGCGTATCAGAAACGCTCCAAAAGAAAAGGCTATAGCCTTTTCTATTAATTAAAAAAAATTATGTTAATTATTTTTTTAATTTAATACATTTTATTGAAAAGCAAATGCTATGCAATAGCTTTGCCGCGGCAGTTCTCGAGTGCCACATTTCTTTTTTTATTGGCGTATCAGAAACGCTCCAAAAGAAAAGGCTATAGCCTTTTCTATTAATTAAAAAAAATTATGTTAATTATTTTTTTAATTTAATACATTTTATTGAAAAGCAAATGCTATGCAATAGCTTTGCCGCGGCAGTTCTCGAGTGCCACATTTCTTTTTTTATTGGCGTATCAGAAACGCTCCAAAAGAAAAGGCTATAGCCTTTTCTATTAATTAAAAAAAATTATGTTAATTATTTTTTTAATTTAATACATTTTATTGAAAAGCAAATGCTATGCAATAGCTTTGCCGCGGCAGTTCTCGAGTGCCACATTTCTTTTTTTATTGGCGTATCAGAAACGCTCCAAAAGAAAAGGCTATAGCCTTTTCTATTAATTAAAAAAAATTATGTTAATTATTTTTTTAATTTAATACATTTTATTGAAAAGCAAATGCTATGCAATAGCTTTGCCGCGGCAGTTCTCGAGTGCCACATTTCTTTTTTTATTGGCGTATCAGAAACGCTCCAAAAGAAAAGGCTATAGCCTTTTCTATTAATTAAAAAAAATTATGTTAATTATTTTTTTAATTTAATACATTTTATTGAAAACCAAATGCTATGCAATAGCTTTGCCGCGGCAGTTCTCGAGTGCCACATTTCTTTTTTTATTGGCGTATCAGAAACGCTCCAAAAGAAAAGGCTATAGCCTTTTCTATTAATTAAAAAAAATTATGTTAATTATTTTTTTAATTTAATACATTTTATTGAAAACCAAATGCTATGCAATAGCTTTGCCGCGGCAGTTCTCGAGTGCCACATTTCTTTTTTTATTGGCGTATCAGAAACGCTCCAAAAGAAAAGGCTATAGCCTTTTCTATTAATTAAAAAAAATTATGTTAATTATTTTTTTAATTTAATACATTTTATTGAAAACCAAATGCTATGCAATAGCTTTGCCGCGGCAGTTCTCGAGTGCCACATTTCTTTTTTTATTGGCGTATCAGAAACGCTCCAAAAGAAAAGGCTATAGCCTTTTCTATTAATTAAAAAAAATTATGTTAATTATTTTTTTAATTTAATACATTTTATTGAAAACCAAATGCTATGCAATAGCTTTGCCGCGGCAGTTCTCGAGTGCCACATTTCTTTTTTTTTATATAGAAAAGGCTATAGCCTTTTCTATTAATTAAAAAAAAATTATGTTAATTATTTTTTTAATTTAATACATTTTATTGAAAAGCAAATGCTATGCAATAGCTTTGCCGCGGCAGTTCTCGAGTGCCACATTTCTTTTTTTATTGGCGTATCAGAAACGCTCCAAAAGAAAAGGCTATAGCCTTTTCTATTAATTAAAAAAAATTATGTTAATTATTTTTTTAATTTAATACATTTTATTGAAAAGCAAATGCTATGCAATAGCTTTGCCGCGGCAGTTCTCGAGTGCCACATTTCTTTTTTTATTGGCGTATCAGAAACGCTCCAAAAGAAAAGGCTATAGCCTTTTCTATTAATTAAAAAAAATTATGTTAATTATTTTTTTAATTTAATACATTTTATTGAAAAGCAAATGCTATGCAATAGCTTTGCCGCGGCAGTTCTCGAGTGCCACATTTCTTTTTTTATTGGCGTATCAGAAACGCTCCAAAAGAAAAGGCTATAGCCTTTTCTATTAATTAAAAAAAATTATGTTAATTATTTTTTTAATTTAATACATTTTATTGAAAAGCAAATGCTATGCAATAGCTTTGCCGCGGCAGTTCTCGAGTGCCACATTTCTTTTTTTATTGGCGTATCAGAAACGCTCCAAAAGAAAAGGCTATAGCCTTTTCTATTAATTAAAAAAAATTATGTTAATTATTTTTTTAATTTAATACATTTTATTGAAAAGCAAATGCTATGCAATAGCTTTGCCGCGGCAGTTCTCGAGTGCCACATTTCTTTTTTTATTGGCGTATCAGAAACGCTCCAAAAGAAAAGGCTATAGCCTTTTCTATTAATTAAAAAAAATTATGTTAATTATTTTTTTAATTTAATACATTTTATTGAAAACCAAATGCTATGCAATAGCTTTGCCGCGGCAGTTCTCGAGTGCCACATTTCTTTTTTTATTGGCGTATCAGAAACGCTCCAAAAGAAAAGGCTATAGCCTTTTCTATTAATTAAAAAAAATTATGTTAATTATTTTTTTAATTTAATACATTTTATTGAAAACCAAATGCTATGCAATAGCTTTGCCGCGGCAGTTCTCGAGTGCCACATTTCTTTTTTTATTGGCGTATCAGAAACGCTCCAAAAGAAAAGGCTATAGCCTTTTCTATTAATTAAAAAAAATTATGTTAATTATTTTTTTAATTTAATACATTTTATTGAAAACCAAATGCTATGCAATAGCTTTGCCGCGGCAGTTCTCGAGTGCCACATTTCTTTTTTTATTGGCGTATCAGAAACGCTCCAAAAGAAAAGGCTATAGCCTTTTCTATTAATTAAAAAAAATTATGTTAATTATTTTTTTAATTTAATACATTTTATTGAAAACCAAATGCTATGCAATAGCTTTGCCGCGGCAGTTCTCGAGTGCCACATTTCTTTTTTTTTATATAGAAAAGGCTATAGCCTTTTCTATTAATTAAAAAAAAATTATGTTAATTATTTTTTTAATTTAATACATTTTATTGAAAAGCAAATGCTATGCAATAGCTTTGCCGCGGCAGTTCTCGAGTGCCACATTTCTTTTTTTATTGGCGTATCAGAAACGCTCCAAAAGAAAAGGCTATAGCCTTTTCTATTAATTAAAAAAATTATGTTAATTATTTTTTTAATTTAATACATTTTATTGAAAAGCAAATGCTATGCAATAGCTTTGCCGCGGCAGTTCTCGAGTGCCACATTTCTTTTTTTATTGGCGTATCAGAAACGCTCCAAAAGAAAAGGCTATAGCCTTTTCTATTAATTAAAAAAATTATGTTAATTATTTTTTTAATTTAATACATTTTATTGAAAAGCAAATGCTATGCAATAGCTTTGCCGCGGCAGTTCTCGAGTGCCACATTTCTTTTTTTATTGGCGTATCAGAAACGCTCCAAAAGAAAAGGCTATAGCCTTTTCTATTAATTAAAAAAAATTATGTTAATTATTTTTTTAATTTAATACATTTTATTGAAAAGCAAATGCTATGCAATAGCTTTGCCGCGGCAGTTCTCGAGTGCCACATTTCTTTTTTTATTGGCGTATCAGAAACGCTCCAAAAGAAAAGGCTATAGCCTTTTCTATTAATTAAAAAAATTATGTTAATTATTTTTTTAATTTAATACATTTTATTGAAAAGCAAATGCTATGCAATAGCTTTGCCGCGGCAGTTCTCGAGTGCCACATTTCTTTTTTTATTGGCGTATCAGAAACGCTCCAAAAGAAAAGGCTATAGCCTTTTCTATTAATTAAAAAAATTATGTTAATTATTTTTTTAATTTAATACATTTTATTGAAAAGCAAATGCTATGCAATAGCTTTGCCGCGGCAGTTCTCGAGTGCCACATTTCTTTTTTTATTGGCGTATCAGAAACGCTCCAAAAGAAAAGGCTATAGCCTTTTCTATTAATTAAAAAAATTATGTTAATTATTTTTTTAATTTAATACATTTTATTGAAAAGCAAATGCTATGCAATAGCTTTGCCGCGGCAGTTCTCGAGTGCCACATTTCTTTTTTTATTGGCGTATCAGAAACGCTCCAAAAGAAAAGGCTATAGCCTTTTCTATTAATTAAAAAAATTATGTTAATTATTTTTTTAATTTAATACATTTTATTGAAAAGCAAATGCTATGCAATAGCTTTGCCGCGGCAGTTCTCGAGTGCCACATTTCTTTTTTTATTGGCGTATCAGAAACGCTCCAAAAGAAAAGGCTATAGCCTTTTCTATTAATTAAAAAAAATTATGTTAATTATTTTTTTAATTTAATACATTTTATTGAAAAGCAAATGCTATGCAATAGCTTTGCCGCGGCAGTTCTCGAGTGCCACATTTCTTTTTTTATTGGCGTATCAGAAACGCTCCAAAAGAAAAGGCTATAGCCTTTTCTATTAATTAAAAAAATTATGTTAATTATTTTTTTAATTTAATACATTTTATTGAAAAGCAAATGCTATGCAATAGCTTTGCCGCGGCAGTTCTCGAGTGCCACATTTCTTTTTTTATTGGCGTATCAGAAACGCTCCAAAAGAAAAGGCTATAGCCTTTTCTATTAATTAAAAAAAATTATGTTAATTATTTTTTTAATTTAATACATTTTATTGAAAAGCAAATGCTATGCAATAGCTTTGCCGCGGCAGTTCTCGAGTGCCACATTTTTTTTTTTATTGGCGTATCAGAAACGCTCCAAAAGAAAAGGCTATAGCCTTTTCTATTAATTAAAAAAAATTATGTTAATTATTTTTTTAATTTAATACATTTTATTGAAAAGCAAATGCTATGCAATAGCTTTGCCGCGGCAGTTCTCGAGTGCCACATTTCTTTTTTTTTATATAGAAAAGGCTATAGCCTTTTCTATTAATTAAAAAAAAATTATGTTAATTATTTTTTTAATTTAATACATTTTATTGAAAACCAAATGCTATGCAATAGCTTTGCCGCGGCAGTTCTCGAGTGCCACATTTCTTTTTTTATTGGCGTATCAGAAACGCTCCAAAAGAAAAGGCTATAGCCTTTTCTATTAATTAAAAAAAATTATGTTAATTATTTTTTTAATTTAATACATTTTATTGAAAAGCAAATGCTATGCAATAGCTTTGCCGCGGCAGTTCTCGAGTGCCACATTTCTTTTTTTTATATAGAAAAGGCTATAGCCTTTTCTATTAATTAAAAAAAAATTATGTTAATTATTTTTTTAATTTAATACATTTTATTGAAAAGCAAATGCTATGCAATAGCTTTGCCGCGGCAGTTCTCGAGTGCCACATTTTTTTTTTTATTGGCGTATCAGAAACGCTCCAAAAGAAAAGGCTATAGCCTTTTCTATTAATTAAAAAAAATTATGTTAATTATTTTTTTAATTTAATACATTTTATTGAAAAGCAAATGCTATGCAATAGCTTTGCCGCGGCAGTTCTCGAGTGCCACATTTCTTTTTTTTTATATAGAAAAGGCTATAGCCTTTTCTATTAATTAAAAAAAAATTATGTTAATTATTTTTTTAATTTAATACATTTTATTGAAAACCAAATGCTATGCAATAGCTTTGCCGCGGCAGTTCTCGAGTGCCACATTTCTTTTTTTTTATATAGAAAAGGCTATAGCCTTTTCTATTAATTAAAAAAAAATTATGTTAATTATTTTTTTAATTTAATACATTTTATTGAAAAGCAAATGCTATGCAATAGCTTTGCCGCGGCAGTTCTCGAGTGCCACATTTCTTTTTTTTATATAGAAAAGGCTATAGCCTTTTCTATTAATTAAAAAAAAAATTATGTTAATTATTTTTTTAATTTAATACATTTTATTGAAAAGCAAATGCTATGCAATAGCTTTGCCGCGGCAGTTCTCGAGTGCCACATTTTTTTTTTTATTGGCGTATCAGAAACGCTCCAAAAGAAAAGGCTATAGCCTTTTCTATTAATTAAAAAAAATTATGTTAATTATTTTTTTAATTTAATACATTTTATTGAAAAGCAAATGCTATGCAATAGCTTTGCCGCGGCAGTTCTCGAGTGCCACATTTCTTTTTTTTTATATAGAAAAGGCTATAGCCTTTTCTATTAATTAAAAAAAAATTATGTTAATTATTTTTTTAATTTAATACATTTTATTGAAAACCAAATGCTATGCAATAGCTTTGCCGCGGCAGTTCTCGAGTGCCACATTTCTTTTTTTATTGGCGTATCAGAAACGCTCCAAAAGAAAAGGCTATAGCCTTTTCTATTAATTAAAAAAAATTATGTTAATTATTTTTTTAATTTAATACATTTTATTGAAAAGCAAATGCTATGCAATAGCTTTGCCGCGGCAGTTCTCGAGTGCCACATTTCTTTTTTTTTATATAGAAAAGGCTATAGCCTTTTCTATTAATTAAAAAAAAATTATGTTAATTATTTTTTTAATTTAATACATTTTATTGAAAAGCAAATGCTATGCAATAGCTTTGCCGCGGCAGTTCTCGAGTGCCACATTTTTTTTTTATTGGCGTATCAGAAACGCTCCAAAAGAAAAGGCTATAGCCTTTTCTATTAATTAAAAAAAATTATGTTAATTATTTTTTTAATTTAATACATTTTATTGAAAAGCAAATGCTATGCAATAGCTTTGCCGCGGCAGTTCTCGAGTGCCACATTTCTTTTTTTTTATATAGAAAAGGCTATAGCCTTTTCTATTAATTAAAAAAAAATTATGTTAATTATTTTTTTAATTTAATACATTTTATTGAAAAGCAAATGCTATGCAATAGCTTTGCCGCGGCAGTTCTCGAGTGCCACATTTCTTTTTTTATTGGCGTATCAGAAACGCTCCAAAAGAAAAGGCTATAGCCTTTTCTATTAATTAAAAAAAATTATGTTAATTATTTTTTTAATTTAATACATTTTATTGAAAAGCAAATGCTATGCAATAGCTTTGCCGCGGCAGTTCTCGAGTGCCACATTTCTTTTTTTTTTATATAGAAAAGGCTATAGCCTTTTCTATTAATTAAAAAAAAAATTATGTTAATTATTTTTTTAATTTAATACATTTTATTGAAAACCAAATGCTATGCAATAGCTTTGCCGCGGCAGTTCTCGAGTGCCACATTTCTTTTTTTATTGGCGTATCAGAAACGCTCCAAAAGAAAAGGCTATTCTATTAATTAAAAAAAATTATGTTAATTATTTTTTTTAATTTAATACATTTTATTGAAAAGCAAATGCTATGCAAATAGCTTTGCCGCGGCAGTTCTCGAGTGCCACATTTCTTTTTTTATTGGCGTATCAGAAACGCTCCAAAAGAAAAGGCTATAGCCTTTTCTATTAATTAAAAAAAATTATGTTAATTATTTTTTTAATTTAATACATTTTATTGAAAAGCAAATGCTATGCAATAGCTTTGCCGCGGCAGTTCTCGAGTGCCACATTTCTTTTTTTTATATAGAAAAGGCTATAGCCTTTTCTATTAATTAAAAAAAATTATGTTAATTATTTTTTTAATTTAATACATTTTATTGAAAAGCAAATGCTATGCAATAGCTTTGCCGCGGCAGTTCTCGAGTGCCACATTTCTTTTTTTTATATAGAAAAGGCTATAGCCTTTTCTATTAATTAAAAAAAATTATGTTAATTATTTTTTTAATTTAATACATTTTATTGAAAAGCAAATGCTATGCAATAGCTTTGCCGCGGCAGTTCTCGAGTGCCACATTTCTTTTTTTTATATAGAAAAGGCTATAGCCTTTTCTATTAATTAAAAAAAATTATGTTAATTATTTTTTTAATTTAATACATTTTATTGAAAAGCAAATGCTATGCAATAGCTTTGCCGCGGCAGTTCTCGAGTGCCACATTTCTTTTTTTTTATATAGAAAAGGCTATAGCCTTTTCTATTAATTAAAAAAAAATTATGTTAATTATTTTTTTAATTTAATACATTTTATTGAAAACCAAATGCTATGCAATAGCTTTGCCGCGGCAGTTCTCGAGTGCCACATTTCTTTTTTTTTATATAGAAAAGGCTATAGCCTTTTCTATTAATTAAAAAAAATTATGTTAATTATTTTTTTAATTTAATACATTTTATTGAAAAGCAAATGCTATGCAATAGCTTTGCCGCGGCAGTTCTCGAGTGCCACATTTCTTTTTTTTTATATAGAAAAGGCTATAGCCTTTTCTATTAATTAAAAAAAATTATGTTAATTATTTTTTTAATTTAATACATTTTATTGAAAAGCAAATGCTATGCAATAGCTTTGCCGCGGCAGTTCTCAAGTGCCACATTTCTTTTTTTTTATATAGAAAAGGCTATAGCCTTTTCTATTAATTAAAAAAAATTATGTTAATTATTTTTTTAATTTAATACATTTTATTGAAAAGCAAATGCTATGCAATAGCTTTGCCGCGGCAGTTCTCGAGTGCCACATTTCTTTTTTTATTGGCGTATCAGAAACGCTCCAAAAGAAAAGGCTATAGCCTTTTCTATTAATTAAAAAAAATTATGTTAATTATTTTTTTAATTTAATACATTTTATTGAAAAGCAAATGCTATGCAATAGCTTTGCCGCGGCAGTTCTCGAGTGCCACATTTCTTTTTTTTTATATAGAAAAGGCTATAGCCTTTTCTATTAATTAAAAAAAAATTATGTTAATTATTTTTTTAATTTAATACATTTTATTGAAAACCAAATGCTATGCAATAGCTTTGCCGCGGCAGTTCTCGAGTGCCACATTTCTTTTTTTATTGGCGTATCAGAAACGCTCCAAAAGAAAAGGCTATAGCCTTTTCTATTAATTAAAAAAAATTATGTTAATTATTTTTTTAATTTAATACATTTTATTGAAAAGCAAATGCTATGCAATAGCTTTGCCGCGGCAGTTCTCGAGTGCCACATTTCTTTTTTTTATATAGAAAAGGCTATAGCCTTTTCTATTAATTAAAAAAAATTATGTTAATTATTTTTTTAATTTAATACATTTTATTGAAAAGCAAATGCTATGCAATAGCTTTGCCGCGGCAGTTCTCGAGTGCCACATTTCTTTTTTTATTGGCGTATCAGAAACGCTCCAAAAGAAAAGGCTATATATAGCCTTTTCTATTAATTAAAAAAAATTATGTTAATTATTTTTTTAATTTAATACATTTTATTGAAAAGCAAATGCTATGCAATAGCTTTGCCGCGGCAGTTCTCGAGTGCCACATTTCTTTTTTTTTATATAGAAAAGGCTATAGCCTTTTCTATTAATTAAAAAAAATTATGTTAATTATTTTTTTAATTTAATACATTTTATTGAAAAGCAAATGCTATGCAATAGCTTTGCCGCGGCAGTTCTCGAGTGCCACATTTCTTTTTTTTATATAGAAAAGGCTATAGCCTTTTCTATTAATTAAAAAAAATTATGTTAATTTATTTTTTTAATTTAATACATTTTATTGAAAAGCAAATGCTATGCAATAGCTTTGCCGCGGCAGTTCTCGAGTGCCACATTTCTTTTTTTTATATAGAAAAGGCTATAGCCTTTTCTATTAATTAAAAAAAATTATGTTATTATTTTTTTAATTTAATACATTTTATTGAAAAGCAAATGCTATGCAATAGCTTTGCCGCGGCAGTTCTCGAGTGCCACATTTCTTTTTTTTTATATAGAAAAGGCTATAGCCTTTTCTATTAATTAAAAAAAATTATGTTAATTATTTTTTTAATTTAATACATTTTATTGAAAAGCAAATGCTATGCAATAGCTTTGCCGCGGCAGTTCTCGAGTGCCACATTTCTTTTTTTTTATATAGAAAAGGCTATAGCCTTTTCTATTAATTAAAAAAAATTATGTTAATTATTTTTTTAATTTAATACATTTTATTGAAAAGCAAATGCTATGCAATAGCTTTGCCGCGGCAGTTCTCGAGTGCCACATTTCTTTTTTTTTATATAGAAAAGGCTATAGCCTTTTCTATTAATTAAAAAAAATTATGTTAATTATTTTTTTAATTTAATACATTTTATTGAAAAGCAAATGCTATGCAATAGCTTTGCCGCGGCAGTTCTCGAGTGCCACATTTCTTTTTTTTATATAGAAAAGGCTATAGCCTTTTCTATTAATTAAAAAAAATTATGTTAATTATTTTTTTAATTTAATACATTTTATTGAAAAGCAAATGCTATGCAATAGCTTTGCCGCGGCAGTTCTCGAGTGCCACATTTCTTTTTTTTTATATAGAAAAGGCTATAGCCTTTTCTATTAATTAAAAAAAATTATGTTAATTATTTTTTTAATTTAATACATTTTATTGAAAAGCAAATGCTATGCAATAGCTTTGCCGCGGCAGTTATAGCCTTTTCTATTAATTAAAAAAAATTATGTTAATTATTTTTTTAATTTAATACATTTTATTGAAAAGCAAATGCTATGCAATAGCTTTGCCGCGGCAGTTCTCGAGTGCCACATTTCTTTTTTTTTATATAGAAAAGGCTATAGCCTTTTCTATTAATTAAAAAAAATTATGTTAATTATTTTTTTAATTTAATACATTTTATTGAAAAGCAAATGCTATGCAATAGCTTTGCCGCGGCAGTTCTCGAGTGCCACATTTCTTTTTTTTTATATAGAAAAGGCTATAGCCTTTTCTATTAATTAAAAAAAATTATGTTAATTATTTTTTTAATTTAATACATTTTATTGAAAAGCAAATGCTATGCAATAGCTTTGCCGCGGCAGTTATAGCCTTTTCTATTAATTAAAAAAAATTATGTTAATTATTTTTTTAATTTAATACATTTTATTGAAAAGCAAATGCTATGCAATAGCTTTGCCGCGGCAGTTCTCGAGTGCCACATTTCTTTTTTTTATATAGAAAAGGCTATAGCCTTTTCTATTAATTAAAAAAAATTATGTTAATTATTTTTTTAATTTAATACATTTTATTGAAAAGCAAATGCTATGCAATAGCTTTGCCGCGGCAGTTCTCGAGTGCCACATTTCTTTTTTTTTATATAGAAAAGGCTATAGCCTTTTCTATTAATTAAAAAAAATTATGTTAATTATTTTTTTAATTTAATACATTTTATTGAAAAGCAAATGCTATGCAATAGCTTTGCCGCGGCAGTTCTCGAGTGCCACATTTCTTTTTTTTATATAGAAAAGGCTATAGCCTTTTCTATTAACTAAAAAAAATTATGTTAATTATTTTTTTAATTTAATACATTTTATTGAAAAGCAAATGCTATGCAATAGCTTTGCCGCGGCAGTTATAGCCTTTTCTATTAATTAAAAAAAATTATGTTAATTATTTTTTTAATTTAATACATTTTATTGAAAAGCAAATGCTATGCAATAGCTTTGCCGCGGCAGTTCTCGAGTGCCACATTTCTTTTTTTTATATAGAAAAGGCTATAATAGCCTTTTCTATTAATTAAAAAAAATTATGTTAATTATTTTTTTAATTTAATACATTTTATTGAAAAGCAAATGCTATGCAATAGCTTTGCCGCGGCAGTTCTCGAGTGCCACATTTCTTTTTTTTTATATAGAAAAGGCTATAGCCTTTTCTATTAATTAAAAAAAATTATGTTAATTATTTTTTTAATTTAATACATTTTATTGAAAAGCAAATGCTATGCAATAGCTTTGCCGCGGCAGTTCTCGAGTGCCACATTTCTTTTTTTTTATATAGAAAAGGCTATATATAGCCTTTTCTATTAATTAAAAAAAATTATGTTAATTATTTTTTTAATTTAATACATTTTATTGAAAAGCAAATGCTATGCAATAGCTTTGCCGCGGCAGTTCTCGAGTGCCACATTTCTTTTTTTTTATATAGAAAAGGCTATAGCCTTTTCTATTAATTAAAAAAAATTATGTTAATTATTTTTTTAATTTAATACATTTTATTGAAAAGCAAATGCTATGCAATAGCTTTGCCGCGGCAGTTCTCGAGTGCCACATTTCTTTTTTTTTATATAGAAAAGGCTATATATAGCCTTTTCTATTAATTAAAAAAAATTATGTTAATTATTTTTTTAATTTAATACATTTTATTGAAAAGCAAATGCTATGCAATAGCTTTGCCGCGGCAGTTCTCGAGTGCCACATTTCTTTTTTTTTATATAGAAAAGGCTATAGCCTTTTCTATTAATTAAAAAAAATTATGTTAATTATTTTTTTAATTTAATACATTTTATTGAAAAGCAAATGCTATGCAATAGCTTTGCCGCGGCAGTTCTCGAGTGCCACATTTCTTTTTTTTATATAGAAAAGGCTATAGCCTTTTCTATTAATTAAAAAAAATTATGTTAATTATTTTTTTAATTTAATACATTTTATTGAAAAGCAAATGCTATGCAATATCTTTGCCGCGGCAGTTATAGCCTTTTCTATTAATTAAAAAAAATTATGTTAATTATTTTTTTAATTTAATACATTTTATTGAAAAGCAAATGCTATGCAATAGCTTTGCCGCGGCAGTTCTCGAGTGCCACATTTCTTTTTTTTTATATAGAAAAGGCTATAGCCTTTTCTATTAATTAAAAAAAATTATGTTAATTATTTTTTTAATTTAATACATTTTATTGAAAAGCAAATGCTATGCAATAGCTTTGCCGCGGCAGTTCTCGAGTGCCACATTTCTTTTTTTTTATATAGAAAAGGCTATAGCCTTTTCTATTAATTAAAAAAAATTATGTTAATTATTTTTTTAATTTAATACATTTTATTGAAAAGCAAATGCTATGCAATAGCTTTGCCGCGGCAGTTATAGCCTTTTCTATTAATTAAAAAAAATTATGTTAATTATTTTTTTAATTTAATACATTTTATTGAAAAGCAAATGCTATGCAATAGCTTTGCCGCGGCAGTTATAGCCTTTTCTATTAATTAAAAAAAATTATGTTAATTATTTTTTTAATTTAATACATTTTATTGAAAAGCAAATGCTATGCAATAGCTTTGCCGCGGCAGTTCTCGAGTGCCACATTTCTTTTTTTTTATATAGAAAAGGCTATATATAGCCTTTTCTATTAATTAAAAAAAATTATGTTAATTATTTTTTTAATTTAATACATTTTATTGAAAAGCAAATGCTATGCAATAGCTTTGCCGCGGCAGTTCTCGAGTGCCACATTTCTTTTTTTTTATATAGAAAAGGCTATAGCCTTTTCTATTAATTAAAAAAAATTATGTTAATTATTTTTTTAATTTAATACATTTTATTGAAAAGCAAATGCTATGCAATAGCTTTGCCGCGGCAGTTCTCGAGTGCCACATTTCTTTTTTTATATAGAAAAGGCTATAGCCTTTTCTATTAATTAAAAAAAATTATGTTAATTATTTTTTTAATTTAATACATTTTATTGAAAAGCAAATGCTATGCAATAGCTTTGCCGCGGCAGTTCTCGAGTGCCACATTTCTTTTTTTTTATATAGAAAAGGCTATAGCCTTTTCTATTAATTAAAAAAAATTATGTTAATTATTTTTTTAATTTAATACATTTTATTGAAAAGCAAATGCTATGCAATAGCTTTGCCGCGGCAGTTATAGCCTTTTCTATTAATTAAAAAAAATTATGTTAATTATTTTTTTAATTTAATACATTTTATTGAAAAGCAAATGCTATGCAATAGCTTTGCCGCGGCAGTTATAGCCTTTTCTATTAATTAAAAAAAATTATGTTAATTATTTTTTTAATTTAATACATTTTATTGAAAAGCAAATGCTATGCAATAGCTTTGCCGCGGCAGTTCTCGAGTGCCACATTTCTTTTTTTTTATATAGAAAAGGCTATAGCCTTTTCTATTAATTAAAAAAAATTATGTTAATTATTTTTTTAATTTAATACATTTTATTGAAAAGCAAATGCTATGCAATAGCTTTGCCGCGGCAGTTATAGCCTTTTCTATTAATTAAAAAAAATTATGTTAATTATTTTTTTAATTTAATACATTTTATTGAAAAGCAAATGCTATGCAATAGCTTTGCCGCGGCAGTTCTCGAGTGCCACATTTCTTTTTTTTTATATAGAAAAGGCTATAGCCTTTTCTATTAATTAAAAAAAATTATGTTAATTATTTTTTTAATTTAATACATTTTATTGAAAAGCAAATGCTATGCAATAGCTTTGCCGCGGCAGTTCTCGAGTGCCACATTTCTTTTTTTTTATATAGAAAAGGCTATAGCCTTTTCTATTAATTAAAAAAAATTATGTTAATTATTTTTTTAATTTAATACATTTTATTGAAAAGCAAATGCTATGCAATAGCTTTGCCGCGGCAGTTATAGCCTTTTCTATTAATTAAAAAAAATTATGTTAATTATTTTTTTAATTTAATACATTTTATTGAAAAGCAAATGCTATGCAATAGCTTTGCCGCGGCAGTTCTCGAGTGCCACATTTCTTTTTTTATATAGAAAAGGCTATAGCCTTTTCTATTAATTAAAAAAAATTATGTTAATTATTTTTTTAATTTAATACATTTTATTGAAAAGCAAATGCTATGCAATAGCTTTGCCGCGGCAGTTATAGCCTTTTCTATTAATTAAAAAAAATTATGTTAATTATTTTTTTAATTTAATACATTTTATTGAAAAGCAAATGCTATGCAATAGCTTTGCCGCGGCAGTTCTCGAGTGCCACATTTCTTTTTTTATATAGAAAAGGCTATAGCCTTTTCTATTAATTAAAAAAAATTATGTTAATTATTTTTTTAATTTAATACATTTTATTGAAAAGCAAATGCTATGCAATAGCTTTGCCGCGGCAGTTCTCGAGTGCCACATTTCTTTTTTTATATAGAAAAGGCTATAGCCTTTTCTATTAATTAAAAAAAATTATGTTAATTATTTTTTTAATTTAATACATTTTATTGAAAAGCAAATGCTATGCAATAGCTTTGCCGCGGCAGTTCTCGAGTGCCACATTTCTTTTTTTTTATATAGAAAAGGCTATAGCCTTTTCTATTAATTAAAAAAAATTATGTTAATTATTTTTTTAATTTAATACATTTTATTGAAAAGCAAATGCTATGCAATAGCTTTGCCGCGGCAGTTATAGCCTTTTCTATTAATTAAAAAAAATTATGTTAATTATTTTTTTAATTTAATACATTTTATTGAAAAGCAAATGCTATGCAATAGCTTTGCCGCGGCAGTTATAGCCTTTTCTATTAATTAAAAAAAATTATGTTAATTATTTTTTTAATTTAATACATTTTATTGAAAAGCAAATGCTATGCAATAGCTTTGCCGCGGCAGTTCTCGAGTGCCACATTTCTTTTTTTTTATATAGAAAAGGCTATAGCCTTTTCTATTAATTAAAAAAAATTATGTTAATTATTTTTTTAATTTAATACATTTTATTGAAAAGCAAATGCTATGCAATAGCTTTGCCGCGGCAGTTATAGCCTTTTCTATTAATTAAAAAAAATTATGTTAATTATTTTTTTAATTTAATACATTTTATTGAAAAGCAAATGCTATGCAATAGCTTTGCCGCGGCAGTTCTCGAGTGCCACATTTCTTTTTTTTTATATAGAAAAGGCTATAGCCTTTTCTATTAATTAAAAAAAATTATGTTAATTATTTTTTTAATTTAATACATTTTATTGAAAAGCAAATGCTATGCAATAGCTTTGCCGCGGCAGTTCTCGAGTGCCACATTTCTTTTTTTTTATATAGAAAAGGCTATAGCCTTTTCTATTAATTAAAAAAAATTATGTTAATTATTTTTTTAATTTAATACATTTTATTGAAAAGCAAATGCTATGCAATAGCTTTGCCGCGGCAGTTATAGCCTTTTCTATTAATTAAAAAAAATTATGTTAATTATTTTTTTTAATTTAATACATTTTATTGAAAAGCAAATGCTATGCAATAGCTTTGCCGCGGCAGTTATAGCCTTTTCTATTAATTAAAAAAAATTATGTTAATTATTTTTTTAATTTAATACATTTTATTGAAAAGCAAATGCTATGCAATAGCTTTGCCGCGGCAGTTCTCGAGTGCCACATTTCTTTTTTTTTATATAGAAAAGGCTATATATAGCCTTTTCTATTAATTAAAAAAAATTATGTTAATTATTTTTTTAATTTAATACATTTTATTGAAAAGCAAATGCTATGCAATAGCTTTGCCGCGGCAGTTCTCGAGTGCCACATTTCTTTTTTTTTATATAGAAAAGGCTATAGCCTTTTCTATTAATTAAAAAAAATTATGTTAATTATTTTTTTAATTTAATACATTTTATTGAAAAGCAAATGCTATGCAATAGCTTTGCCGCGGCAGTTCTCGAGTGCCACATTTCTTTTTTTATATAGAAAAGGCTATAGCCTTTTCTATTAATTAAAAAAAATTATGTTAATTATTTTTTTAATTTAATACATTTTATTGAAAAGCAAATGCTATGCAATAGCTTTGCCGCGGCAGTTCTCGAGTGCCACATTTCTTTTTTTTTATATAGAAAAGGCTATAGCCTTTTCTATTAATTAAAAAAAATTATGTTAATTATTTTTTTAATTTAATACATTTTATTGAAAAGCAAATGCTATGCAATAGCTTTGCCGCGGCAGTTCTCAAGTGCCACATTTCTTTTTTTTTATATAGAAAAGGCTATAGCCTTTTCTATTAATTAAAAAAAATTATGTTAATTATTTTTTTAATTTAATACATTTTATTGAAAAGCAAATGCTATGCAATAGCTTTGCCGCGGCAGTTCTCGAGTGCCACATTTCTTTTTTTTTATATAGAAAAGGCTATAGCCTTTTCTATTAATTAAAAAAAATTATGTTAATTATTTTTTTAATTTAATACATTTTATTGAAAACCAAATGCTATGCAATAGCTTTGCCGCGGCAGTTCTCGAGTGCCACATTTCTTTTTTTTATATAGAAAAGGCTATAGCCTTTTCTATTAATTAAAAAAAAATTATGTTAATTATTTTTTTAATTTAATACATTTTATTGAAAACCAAATGCTATGCAATAGCTTTGCCGCGGCAGTTCTCGAGTGCCACATTTCTTTTTTTATTGGCGTATCAGAAACGCTCCAAAAGAAAAGGCTATATATAGCCTTTTCTATTAATTAAAAAAAATTATGTTAATTATTTTTTTAATTTAATACATTTTATTGAAAAGCAAATGCTATGCAATAGCTTTGCCGCGGCAGTTCTCGAGTGCCACATTTCTTTTTTTATTGGCGTATCAGAAACGCTCCAAAAGAAAAGGCTATATATAGCCTTTTCTATTAATTAAAAAAAATTATGTTAATTATTTTTTTAATTTAATACATTTTATTGAAAACCAAATGCTATGCAATAGCTTTGCCGCGGCAGTTCTCGAGTGCCACATTTCTTTTTTTATTGGCGTATCAGAAACGCTCCAAAAGAAAAGGCTATATATAGCCTTTTCTATTAATTAAAAAAAATTATGTTAATTATTTTTTTAATTTAATACATTTTATTGAAAACCAAATGCTATGCAATAGCTTTGCCGCGGCAGTTCTCGAGTGCCACATTTCTTTTTTTATTGGCGTATCAGAAACGCTCCAAAAGAAAAGGGTATATATAGCCTTTTCTATTAATTAAAAAAAATTATGTTAATTATTTTTTTAATTTAATACATTTTATTGAAAACCAAATGCTATGCAATAGCTTTGCCGCGGCAGTTCTCGAGTGCCACATTTATTTTTTTTTATATAGAAAAGGCTATAGCCTTTTCTATTAATTAAAAAAAATTATGTTAATTATTTTTTTAATTTAATACATTTTATTGAAAAGCAAATGCTATGCAATAGCTTTGCCGCGGCAGTTCTCGAGTGCCACATTTCTTTTTTTTTATATAGAAAAGGCTATAGCCTTTTCTATTAATTAAAAAAAATTATGTTAATTATTTTTTTAATTTAATACATTTTATTGAAAAGCAAATGCTATGCAATAGCTTTGCCGCGGCAGTTCTCGAGTGCCACATTTCTTTTTTTTATATAGAAAAGGCTATAGCCTTTTCTATTAATTAAAAAAAATTATGTTAATTATTTTTTTAATTTAATACATTTTATTGAAAAGCAAATGCTATGCAATAGCTTTGCCGCGGCAGTTCTCGAGTGCCACATTTCTTTTTTTTTATATAGAAAAGGCCTTTTCTATTAATTAAAAAAAATTATGTTAATTATTTTTTTAATTTAATACATTTTATTGAAAAGCAAATGCTAAGCAATAGCTTTGCCGCGGCAGTTCTCGAGTGCCACATTTCTTTTTTTTTATATAGAAAAGGCTATAAGCCTTTTCTATTAATTAAAAAAAATTATGTTAATTATTTTTTTAATTTAATACATTTTATTGAAAAGCAAATGCTATGCAATAGCTTTGCCGCGGCAGTTCTCGAGTGCCACATTTCTTTTTTTTATATAGAAAAGGCTATAGCCTTTTCTATTAATTAAAAAAAATTATGTTAATTATTTTTTTAATTTAATACATTTTATTGAAAAGCAAATGCTATGCAATAGCTTTGCCGCGGCAGTTCTCGAGTGCCACATTTCTTTTTTTTTTATATAGAAAAGGCTATAGCCTTTTCTATTAATTAAAAAAAATTATGTTAATTATTTTTTTAATTTAATACATTTTATTGAAAAGCAAATGCTATGCAATAGCTTTGCCGCGGCAGTTCTCGAGTGCCACATTTCTTTTTTTTTATATAGAAAAGGCTATAGCCTTTTCTATTAATTAAAAAAAATTATGTTAATTATTTTTTTAATTTAATACATTTTATTGAAAAGCAAATGCTATGCAATAGCTTTGCCGCGGCAGTTCTCGAGTGCCACATTTCTTTTTTTTTATATAGAAAAGACTATAGCCTTTTCTATTAATTAAAAAAAATTATGTTAATTATTTTTTTAATTTAATACATTTTATTGAAAAGCAAATGCTATGCAATAGCTTTGCCGCGGCAGTTCTCGAGTGCCACATTTCCTTTTTTTATTTATATAGAAAAGGCTATAGCCTTTTCTATTAATTAAAAAAAATTATGTTAATTATTTTTTTAATTTAATACATTTTATTGAAAAGCAAATGCTATGCAATAGCTTTGCCGCGGCAGTTCTCGAGTGCCACATTTCTTTTTTTTTATATAGAAAAGGCTATAGCCTTTTCTATTAATTAAAAAAAATTATGTTAATTATTTTTTTAATTTAATACATTTTATTGAAAAGCAAATGCTATGCAATAGCTTTGCCGCGGCAGTTCTCGAGTGCCACATTTCCTTTTTTTATTTATATAGAAAAGGCTATAGCCTTTTCTATTAATTAAAAAAAATTATGTTAATTATTTTTTTAATTTAATACATTTTATTGAAAAGCAAATGCTATGCAATAGCTTTGCCGCGGCAGTTCTCGAGTGCCACATTTCTTTTTTTTTATATTAATTAAAATTATTAATTAAAAAAAATTATGTTAATTATTTTTTTAATTTAATACATTTTATTGAAAAGCAAATGCTATGCAATAGCTTTGCCGCGGCAGTTCTCGAGGTCCACATTTCTTTTTTTTTATATAGAAAAGGCTATAGCCTTTTCTATTAATTAAAAAAAATTATGTTAATTATTTTTTTAATTTAATACATTTTATTGAAAAGCAAATGCTATGCAATAGCTTTGCCGCGGCAGTTCTCGAGTGCCACATTTCTTTTTTTTTTATATAGAAAAGGCTATAGCCTTTTCTATTAATTAAAAAAAATTATGTTAATTATTTTTTTAATTTAATACATTTTATTGAAAAGCAAATGCTATGCAATAGCTTTGCCGCGGCAGTTCTCGAGTGCCACATTTCTTTTTTTTTATATAGAAAAGGCTATAGCCTTTTCTATTAATTAAAAAAAATTATGTTAATTATTTTTTTAATTTAATACATTTCATTGAAAAGCAAATGCTATGCAATAGCTTTGCCGCGGCAGTTCTCGAGTGTCACATTTTTTTTTTTATATAGAAAAGGCTATAGCCTTTTCTATTAATTAAAAAAAATTATGTTAATTATTTTTTTAATTTAATACATTTTATTGAAAAGCAAATGCTATGCAATAGCTTTGCCGCGGCAGTTCTCGAGTGCCACATTTCTTTTTTTTTATATAGAAAAGGCTATAATAGCCTTTTCTATTAATTAAAAAAAATTATGTTAATTATTTTTTTAATTTAATACATTTTATTGAAAAGCAAATGCTATGCAATAGCTTTGCCGCGGCAGTTCTCGAGTGCCACATTTCTTTTTTTTTATATAGAAAAGGCTGTAGCCTTTTCTATTAATTAAAAAAAATTATGTTAATTATTTTTTTAATTTAATACATTTTATTGAAAAGCAAATGCTATGCAATAGCTTTGCCGCGGCAGTTCTCGAGTGCCACATTTCTTTTTTTTTTTATATAGAAAAGGCTATAGCCTTTTCTATTAATTAAAAAAAATTATGTTAATTATTTTTTTAATTTAATACATTTTATTGAAAAGCAAATGCTATGCAATAGCTTTGCCGCGGCAGTTCTCGAGTGCCACATTTCTTTTTTTTTATATAGAAAAGACTATAGCCTTTTCTATTAATTAAAAAAAATTATGTTAATTATTTTTTTAATTTAATACATTTTATTGAAAAGCAAATGCTATGCAATAGCTTTGCCGCGGCAGTTCTCGAGTGCCACATTTCCTTTTTTTATTTATATAGAAAAGGCTATAGCCTTTTCTATTAATTAAAAAAAATTATGTTAATTATTTTTTTAATTTAATACATTTTATTGAAAAGCAAATGCTATGCAATAGCTTTGCCGCGGCAGTTCTCGAGTGCCACATTTCTTTTTTTTTATATAGAAAAGGCTATAGCCTTTTCTATTAATTAAAAAAAATTATGTTAATTATTTTTTTAATTTAATACATTTTATTGAAAAGCAAATGCTATGCAATAGCTTTGCCGCGGCAGTTCTCGAGTGCCACATTTCCTTTTTTTATTTATATAGAAAAGGCTATAGCCTTTTCTATTAATTAAAAAAAATTATGTTAATTATTTTTTTAATTTAATACATTTTATTGAAAAGCAAATGCTATGCAATAGCTTTGCCGCGGCAGTTCTCGAGTGCCACATTTCTTTTTTTTTTATATTAATTAAAATTATTAATTAAAAAAAATTATGTTAATTATTTTTTTAATTTAATACATTTTATTGAAAAGCAAATGCTATGCAATAGCTTTGCCGCGGCAGTTCTCGAGGTCCACATTTCTTTTTTTTTATATAGAAAAGGCTATAGCCTTTTCTATTAATTAAAAAAAATTATGTTAATTATTTTTTTAATTTAATACATTTTATTGAAAAGCAAATGCTATGCAATAGCTTTGCCGCGGCAGTTCTCGAGTGCCACATTTCTTTTTTTTTTATATAGAAAAGGCTATAGCCTTTTCTATTAATTAAAAAAAATTATGTTAATTATTTTTTTAATTTAATACATTTTATTGAAAAGCAAATGCTATGCAATAGCTTTGCCGCGGCAGTTCTCGAGTGCCACATTTCTTTTTTTTTTATATAGAAAAGGCTATAGCCTTTTCTATTAATTAAAAAAAATTATGTTAATTATTTTTTTAATTTAATACATTTTATTGAAAAGCAAATGCTATGCAATAGCTTTGCCGCGGCAGTTCTCGAGTGCCACATTTCTTTTTTTTTTATATAGAAAAGGCTATAGCCTTTTCTATTAATTAAAAAAAATTATGTTAATTATTTTTTTAATTTAATACATTTTATTGAAAAGCAAATGCTATGCAATAGCTTTGCCGCGGCAGTTCTCGAGTGCCACATTTCTTTTTTTTTATATAGAAAAGGCTATAATAGCCTTTTCTATTAATTAAAAAAAATTATGTTAATTATTTTTTTAATTTAATACATTTTATTGAAAAGCAAATGCTATGCAATAGCTTTGCCGCGGCAGTTCTCGAGTGCCACATTTCTTTTTTTTTATATAGAAAAGGCTGTAGCCTTTTCTATTAATTAAAAAAAATTATGTTAATTATTTTTTTAATTTAATACATTTTATTGAAAAGCAAATGCTATGCAATAGCTTTGCCGCGGCAGTTCTCGAGTGCCACATTTCTTTTTTTTTATATAGAAAAGGCTATAGCCTTTTCTATTAATTAAAAAAAATTATGTTAATTATTTTTTTAATTTAATACATTTTATTGAAAAGCAAATGCTATGCAATAGCTTTGCCGCGGCAGTTCTCGAGTGCCACATTTCTTTTTTTTTATATAGAAAAGGCTATAGCCTTTTCTATTAATTAAAAAAAATTATGTTAATTATTTTTTTAATTTAATACATTTTATTGAAAAGCAAATGCTATGCAATAGCTTTGCCGCGGCAGTTCTCGAGTGCCACATTTCTTTTTTTTTTATATAGAAAAGGCTATAGCCTTTTCTATTAATTAAAAAAAAATTATGTTAATTATTTTTTTTAATTTAATACATTTTATTGAAAAGCAAATGCTATGCAATAGCTTTGCCGCGGCAGTTCTCGAGTGCCACATTTCTTTTTTTTTATATAGAAAAGGCTATAGCCTTTTCTATTAATTAAAAAAAATTATGTTAATTATTTTTTTAATTTAATACATTTTATTGAAAAGCAAATGCTATGCAATAGCTTTGCCGCGGCAGTTCTCGAGTGCCACATTTCTTTTTTTTTATATAGAAAAGGCTATAGCCTTTTCTATTAATTAAAAAAAATTATGTTAATTATTTTTTTAATTTAATACATTTTATTGAAAAGCAAATGCTATGCAATAGCTTTGCCGCGGCAGTTCTCGAGTGCCACATTTCTTTTTTTTTTATATAGAAAAGGCTATAGCCTTTTCTATTAATTAAAAAAAATTATGTTAATTATTTTTTTAATTTAATACATTTTATTGAAAAGCAAATGCTATGCAATAGCTTTGCCGCGGCAGTTCTCGAGTGCCACATTTTTTTTTTTTATATAGAAAAGGCTATAGCCTTTTCTATTAATTAAAAAAAATTATGTTAATTATTTTTTTAATTTAATACATTTTATTGAAAAGCAAATGCTATGCAATAGCTTTGCCGCGGCAGTTCTCGAGTGCCACATTTCTTTTTTTTTATATAGAAAAGGCTAATAGCCTTTTCTATTAATTAAAAAAAATTATGTTAATTATTTTTTTAATTTAATACATTTTATTGAAAAGCAAATGCTATGCAATAGCTTTGCCGCGGCAGTTCTCGAGTGCCACATTTCTTTTTTTTTTATATAGAAAAGGCTATAGCCTTTTCTATTAATTAAAAAAAATTATGTTAATTATTTTTTTAATTTAATACATTTTATTGAAAAGCAAATGCTATGCAATAGCTTTGCCGCGGCAGTTCTCGAGTGCCACATTTCTTTTTTTTTATATAGAAAAGGCTATAGCCTTTTCTATTAATTAAAAAAATTATGTTAATTATTTTTTTAATTTAATACATTTTATTGAAAAGCAAATGCTATGCAATAGCTTTGCCGCGGCAGTTCTCGAGTGCCACATTTCTTTTTTTTTATATAGAAAAGGCTATAGCCTTTTCTATTAATTAAAAAAAATTATGTTAATTATTTTTTTAATTTAATACATTTTATTGAAAAGCAAATGCTATGCAATAGCTTTGCCGCGGCAGTTCTCGAGTGCCACATTTCTTTTTTTTTATATAGAAAAGGCTATAGCCTTTTCTATTAATTAAAAAAAATTATGTTAATTATTTTTTTAATTTAATACATTTTATTGAAAAGCAAATGCTATGCAATAGCTTTGCCGCGGCAGTTCTCGAGTGCCACATTTCTTTTTTTTTATATAGAAAAGGCTATATATAGCCTTTTCTATTAATTAAAAAAAATTATGTTAATTATTTTTTTAATTTAATACATTTTATTGAAAAGCAAATGCTATGCAATAGCTTTGCCGCGGCAGTTCTTGAGTGCCACATTTCTTTTTTTTTTATATAGAAAAGGCTATAGCCTTTTCTATTAATTAAAAAAAATTATGTTAATTATTTTTTTAATTTAATACATTTTATTGAAAAGCAAATGCTATGCAATAGCTTTGCCGCGGCAGTTCTCGAGTGCCACATTTCTTTTTTTTTATATAGAAAAGGCTATTATAGCCTTTTCTATTAATTAAAAAAAATTATGTTAATTATTTTTTTAATTTAATACATTTTATTGAAAAGCAAATGCTATGCAATAGCTTTGCCGCGGCAGTTCTCGAGTGCCACATTTCTTTTTTTTTATATAGAAAAGGCTATAGCCTTTTCTATTAATTAAAAAAAATTATGTTAATTATTTTTTTAATTTAATACATTTTATTGAAAAGCAAATGCTATGCAATAGCTTTGCCGCGGCAGTTCTCGAGTGCCACATTTCTTTTTTTTTATATAGAAAAGGCTTATAGCCTTTTCTATTAATTAAAAAAAATTATGTTAATTATTTTTTTAATTTAATACATTTTATTGAAAAGCAAATGCTATGCAATAGCTTTGCCGCGGCAGTTCTCGAGTGCCACATTTCTTTTTTTTATATAGAAAAGGCTATAGCCTTTTCTATTAATTAAAAAAAATTATGTTAATTATTTTTTTAATTTAATACATTTTATTGAAAAGCAAATGCTATGCAATAGCTTTGCCGCGGCAGTTCTCGAGTGCCACATTTCTTTTTTTTTATATAGAAAAGGCTATAGCCTTTTCTATTAATTAAAAAAAATTATGTTAATTATTTTTTTAATTTAATACATTTTATTGAAAAGCAAATGCTATGCAATAGCTTTGCCGCGGCAGTTCTCGAGTGCCACATTTCTTTTTTTTTATATAGAAAAGGCTATAGCCTTTTCTATTAATTAAAAAAAATTATGTTAATTATTTTTTTAATTTAATACATTTTATTGAAAAGCAAATGCTATGCAATAGCTTTGCCGCGGCAGTTCTCGAGTGCCACATTTCTTTTTTTTATATAGAAAAGGCTATAGCCTTTTCTATTAATTAAAAAAAATTATGTTAATTATTTTTTTAATTTAATACATTTTATTGAAAAGCAAATGCTATGCAATAGCTTTGCCGCGGCAGTTCTCGAGTGCCACATTTCTTTTTTTTTATATAGAAAAGGCTATAGCCTTTTCTATTAATTAAAAAAAATTATGTTAATTATTTTTTTTAATTTAATACATTTTATTGAAAAGCAAATGCTATGCAATAGCTTTGCCGCGGCAGTTCTCGAGTGCCACATTTCTTTTTTTTATATAGAAAAGGCTATAGCCTTTTCTATTAATTAAAAAAAATTATGTTAATTATTTTTTTAATTTAATACATTTTATTGAAAAGCAAATGCTATGCAATAGCTTTGCCGCGGCAGTTCTCGAGTGCCACATTTCTTTTTTTTATATAGAAAAGGCTATAGCCTTTTCTATTAATTAAAAAAAATTATGTTAATTATTTTTTTAATTTAATACATTTTATTGAAAAGCAAATGCTATGCAATAGCTTTGCCGCGGCAGTTCTCGAGTGCCACATTTCTTTTTTTTATATAGAAAAGGCTATATAGCCTTTTCTATTAATTAAAAAAAAATTATGTTAATTATTTTTTTAATTTAATACATTTTATTGAAAAGCAAATGCTATGCAATAGCTTTGCCGCGGCAGTTCTCGAGTGCCACATTTCTTTTTTTTTATATAGAAAAGGCTATAGCCTTTTCTATTAATTAAAAAAAATTATGTTAATTATTTTTTTAATTTAATACATTTTATTGAAAAGCTATGCAATAGCTTTGCCGCGGCAGTTCTCGAGTGCCACATTTCTTTTTTTTTTATATAGAAAAGGCTATAGCCTTTTCTATTAATTAAAAAAAATTATGTTAATTATTTTTTTAATTTAATACATTTTATTGAAAAGCAAATGCTATGCAATAGCTTTGCCGCGGCAGTTCTCGAGTGCCACATTTCTTTTTTTTTATATAGAAAAGGCTATAGCCTTTTCTATTAATTAAAAAAAATTATGTTAATTATTTTTTTAATTTAATACATTTTATTGAAAAGCAAATGCTATGCAATAGCTTTGCCGCGGCAGTTCTCGAGTGCCACATTTCTTTTTTTTTATATAGAAAAGGCTATAGCCTTTTCTATTAATTAAAAAAAATTATGTTAATTATTTTTTTAATTTAATACATTTTATTGAAAAGCAAATGCTATGCAATAGCTTTGCCGCGGCAGTTCTCGAGTGCCACATTTCTTTTTTTTTATATAGAAAAGGCTATAGCCTTTTCTATTAATTAAAAAAAATTATGTTAATTATTTTTTTAATTTAATACATTTTATTGAAAAGCAAATGCTATGCAATAGCTTTGCCGCGGCAGTTCTCGAGTGCCACATTTCTTTTTTTTTTATATAGAAAAGGCTATAGCCTTTTCTATTAATTAAAAAAAATTATGTTAATTATTTTTTTAATTTAATACATTTTATTGAAAAGCAAATGCTATGCAATAGCTTTGCCAGCGGCAGTTCTCGAGTGCCACATTTCTTTTTTTTATATAGAAAAGGCTATAGCCTTTTCTATTAATTAAAAAAAATTATGTTAATTATTTTTTTAATTTAATACATTTTATTGAAAAGCAAATGCTATGCAATAGCTTTGCCGCGGCAGTTCTCGAGTGCCACATTTCTTTTTTTTTATATAGAAAAGGCTATAGCCTTTTCTATTAATTAAAAAAAATTATGTTAATTATTTTTTTAATTTAATACATTTTATTGAAAAGCAAATGCTATGCAATAGCTTTGCCGCGGCAGTTCTTGAGTGCCACATTTCTTTTTTTTTATATAGAAAAGGCTATAGCCTTTTCTATTAATTAAAAAAAATTATGTTAATTATTTTTTTAATTTAATACATTTTATTGAAAAGCAAATGCTATGCAATAGCTTTGCCGCGGCAGTTCTCGAGTGCCACATTTCTTTTTTTTTATATAGAAAAGGCTATAGCCTTTTCTATTAATTAAAAAAAATTATGTTAATTATTTTTTTAATTTAATACATTTTATTGAAAAGCAAATGCTATGCAATAGCTTTGCCGCGGCAGTTCTCGAGTGCCACATTTCTTTTTTTTTATATAGAAAAGGCTATAGCCTTTTCTATTAATTAAAAAAAATTATGTTAATTATTTTTTTAATTTAATACATTTTATTGAAAAGCAAATGCTATGCAATAGCTTTGCCGCGGCAGTTCTCAAATGCCACATTTCTTTTTTTTTATATATAGAAAAGGCTATAGCCTTTTCTATTAATTAAAAAAAATTATGTTAATTATTTTTTTAATTTAATACATTTTATTGAAAAGCAAATGCTATGCAATAGCTTTGCCGCGGCAGTTCTCGAGTGCCACATTTCTTTTTTTTTATATAGAAAAGGCTATAGCCTTTTCTATTAATTAAAAAAATTATGTTAATTATTTTTTTAATTTAATACATTTTATTGAAAAGCAAATGCTATGCAATAGCTTTGCCGCGGCAGTTCTCGAGTGCCACATTTCTTTTTTTTATATAGAAAAGGCTATAGCCTTTTCTATTAATTAAAAAAAATTATGTTAATTATTTTTTTAATTTAATACATTTTATTGAAAAGCAAATGCTATGCAATAGCTTTGCCGCGGCAGTTCTCGAGTGCCACATTTCTTTTTTTATTGGCGTATCAGAAACGCTCCAAAAGAAAAGGCTATAGCCTTTTCTATTACTTAAAAAAAATTATGTTAATTATTTTTTTAATTTAATACATTTTATTGAAAAGCAAATGCTATGCAATAGCTTTGCCGCGGCAGTTCTCGAGTGCCACATTTCTTTTTTTATTGGCGTATCAGAAACGCTCCAAAAGAAAAGGCTATAGCCTTTTCTATTAATTAAAAAAATTATGTTAATTATTTTTTTAATTTAATACATTTTATTGAAAAGCAAATGCTATGCAATAGCTTTGCCGCGGCAGTTCTCGAGTGCCACATTTCTTTTTTTTATATAGAAAAGGCTAAAGCCTTTTCTATTAATTAAAAAAAATTATGTTAATTATTTTTTTAATTTAATACATTTTATTGAAAAGCAAATGCTATGCAATAGCTTTGCCGCGGTAGTTCTCGAGTGCCACATTTCTTTTTTTTTATATAGAAAAGGCTATAGCCTTTTCTATTAATTAAAAAAAATTATGTTAATTATTTTTTTAATTTAATACATTTTATTGAAAAGCAAATGCTATGCAATAGCTTTGTCGCGGCAGTTCTCAAATGCCACATTTCTTTTTTTTTATATAGAAAAGGCTATAGCCTTTTCTATTAATTAAAAAAAATTATGTTAATTATTTTTTTAATTTAATACATTTTATTGAAAAGCAAATGCTATGCAATAGCTTTGCCGCGGCAGTTCTCGAGTGCCACATTTCTTTTTTTTTATATAGAAAAGGCTATAGCCTTTTCTATTAATTAAAAAAAATTATGTTAATTATTTTTTTAATTTAATACATTTTATTGAAAAGCAAATGCTATGCAATAGCTTTGCCGCGGCAGTTCTCGAGTGCCACATTTCTTTTTTTTTATATAGAAAAGGCTATAGCCTTCTCTATTAATTAAAAAAAATTATGTTAATTATTTTTTTAATTTAATACATTTTATTGAAAAGCAAATGCTATGCAATAGCTTTGCCGCGGCAGTTCTCGAGTGCCACATTTCTTTTTTTATTGGCGTATCAGAAACGCTCCAAAAGAAAAGGCTATAGCCTTTTCTATTACTTAAAAAAAATTATGTTAATTATTTTTTTAATTTAATACATTTTATTGAAAAGCAAATGCTATGCAATAGCTTTGCCGCGGCAGTTCTCGAGTGCCACATTTCTTTTTTTATTGGCGTATCAGAAACGCTCCAAAAGAAAAGGCTATAGCCTTTTCTATTAATTAAAAAAAATTATGTTAATTATTTTTTTAATTTAATACATTTTATTGAAAAGCAAATGCTATGCAATAGCTTTGCCGCGGCAGTTCTCGAGTGCCACATTTCTTTTTTTTATATAGAAAAGGCTAAAGCCTTTTCTATTAATTAAAAAAAATTATGTTAATTATTTTTTTAATTTAATACATTTTATTGAAAAGCAAATGCTATGCAATAGCTTTGCCGCGGTAGTTCTCGAGTGCCACATTTCTTTTTTTTTATATAGAAAAGGCTATAGCCTTTTCTATTAATTAAAAAAAATTATGTTAATTATTTTTTTAATTTAATACATTTTATTGAAAAGCAAATGCTATGCAATAGCTTTGCCGCGGCAGTTCTCGAGTGCCACATTTCTTTTTTTTTATATAGAAAAGGCTATAGCCTTTTCTATTAATTAAAAAAAATTATGTTAATTATTTTTTTAATTTAATACATTTTATTGAAAAGCAAATGCTATGCAATAGCTTTGCCGCGGCAGTTCTCGAGTGCCACATTTCTTTTTTTTTAAATAGAAAAGGCTATAGCCTTTTCTATTAATTAAAAAAAATTATGTTAATTATTTTTTTAATTTAATACATTTTATTGAAAAGCAAATGCTATGCAATAGCTTTGCCGCGGCAGTTCTCGAGTGCCACATTTCTTTTTTTTTTATATAGAAAAGGCTATAGCCTTTTCTATTAATTAAAAAAAATTATGTTAATTATTTTTTTAATTTAATACATTTTATTGAAAAGCAAATGCTATGCAATAGCTTTGCCGCGGCAGTTCTCGAGTGCCACATTTCTTTTTTTTTATATAGAAAAGGCTATAGCCTTTTCTATTAATTAAAAAAAATTATGTTAATTATTTTTTTAATTTAATACATTTTATTGAAAAGCAAATGCTATGCAATAGCTTTGCCGCGGCAGTTCTCGAGTGCCACATTTCTTTTTTTTTTATATAGAAAAGGCTATAGCCTTATCTATTAATTAAAAAAAATTATGTTAATTATTTTTTTAATTTAATACATTTTATTGAAAAGCAAATGCTATGCAATAGCTTTGCCGCGGCAGTTCTCGAGTGCCACATTTCTTTTTTTTATATAGAAAAGGCTATAGCCTTTTCTATTAATTAAAAAAAATTATGTTAATTATTTTTTTAATTTAATACATTTTATTGAAAAGCAAATGCTATGCAATAGCTTTGCCGCGGCAGTTCTCGAGTGCCACATTTCTTTTTTTTTATATAGAAAAGGCTATAGCCTTTTCTATTAATTAAAAAAAATTATGTTAATTATTTTTTTAATTTAATACATTTTATTGAAAAGCAAATGCTATGCAATAGCTTTGCCGCGGCAGTTCTCGAGTGCCACATTTCTTTTTTTTTATATAGAAAAGGCTATAGCCTTTTCTATTAATTAAAAAAAATTATGTTAATTATTTTTTTAATTTAATACATTTTATTGAAAAGCAAATGCTATGCAATAGCTTTGCCGCGGCAGTTCTCGAGTGCCACATTTCTTTTTTTTTTATATAGAAAAGGCTATAGCCTTATCTATTAATTAAAAAAAATTATGTTAATTATTTTTTTAATTTAATACATTTTATTGAAAAGCAAATGCTATGCAATAGCTTTGCCGCGGCAGTTCTCGAGTGCCACATTTCTTTTTTTTATATAGAAAAGGCTATAGCCTTTTCTATTAATTAAAAAAAATTATGTTAATTATTTTTTTAATTTAATACATTTTATTGAAAAGCAAATGTGATGCTAATTCTCATCACATTGCATGGGGTAGTACTAACTGTAACCGTAGGGGCCAGGCCCTAGTAGAGTTTATGAATACTAACGACCTTGTTACACTTAACATTGGTGATAAACCCACCTTTGTTAATAGAATTAGGGAGGAGGTATTAGATATAACAATATGTTCGGATAATATTATCGATCAGGTTCAGGAATGGGGGGTTCTTGATGAACACTCTTTCTCGGATCACAGATATATAATGTTTAGAATAACACGGCCACCGCCGAATCCGATAAGTTTTCGAAATAAGACTGGGACTGATTGGTCGTCATTCGGAAATTTACTTAGGAATCGACTAGGGCAGCCCATATATAGCTGCACTAGTGAAAGGGACATTGATAATAATGTGAAGCATATTACGCAGGCAATAGTTAGGTCATTCGAGGACAGTTGTCCACTTCGAATAAGGAGGTCCGCCCAAGAAAAACCCTGGATGACGGGGGATATCCGAAATATTGGGAGGGATGTCCAGAGACTTTTTAACAGAGCAAGGCGTAAAAAATTGGCAGTATACTGGGACGAATATCGGAGAAAGCTCAGAGAATACAAAGGAATAATAAGGACGGCAAAACGCAATTCCTGGAGGCTTTTCTGCGAACAGGTTGATAGCGTTAACGACGTATCGAAGCTAAAGAAGTTTCTGTCGAAAACTCATATCCAGACCGAATCACTGGTGGACGATACGGGTAGGAGGATGGAAACAATGGAGGAAACCATAAGGCTCTTGATGAGAACTCACTTTCCTACTGGAATGGCGGAACCCGAAAGGGGGCGAGATACAGGTGGGACGGTGATGCATCATGCGCCTATCTTTACGGATGAAATGGTTAGAGAGGCGATAAAAAGTTTCTCACCGTTTAAGGCAGCAGGACCGGATGGCATATTTCCGGCGCTCCTACAGAGTGAGGTGGACCTGGTTTCAACTCATCTGACTGGGATCTTCAATGCTTGCCTAAAATTGGCTTACACTCCAAGGAGTTGGCAGGAGGCAAGGGTGGTTTTTATACCTAAACCGGGCAAGGCAAGCTATGCTAATCCTAAGGCTTATCGACCTATTAGTCTGACTTCCTTTTTGCTTAAGACCATGGAACGTCTTGTGGATAACATGATCAAGAGCAGGATACCGGAAGACAGACTAAGGTTCAAACAACACGCCTACATCAAGGGCAGATCAGTGGAGACTGCATTGCACGAGGTGGTACGCTACATCGAGAAATCCTTTGAGGATAAATTATATACGCTCACTGTCAGTATTGACATAGAGGGCGCCTTTAATAATGTGAGTACAAGGACAATTATCCAATCCTTAGATCAGTTCCAGGTTGACCGAATGCAGATGAACTGGATCGATGGAATGCTAAGGAATAGATGGATAAATTGCACGTCACATAACGTGAGTATCAGGGACAGGGTGCAGCGTGGAACACCACAGGGCGGTATTTTATCGCCCTTACTATGGGTTACCACGATTCACAGTCTCCTGAGGACCCTAACTGATGAAGGGGTGACACCCGTCTGTTATGCAGACGACGTTATAATACTTCTGAGGGGTAGGAGTCCGAACCAGCTGTGTAGGAGGGCCGAAGAGGTGCTCCATATGGCATATAACTGGGCTCAGCCGAGAGGACTGAACGTGAACCCGGACAAAACGGAGATCTGCTTATTTACAAGGAAAACGAAGGTCGCACATTTTGATGCGCCTCGTTTCCAGAATAAAACGATAGCAATATCTGATAGGATTAAATACCTTGGTGTAATCCTGGATCGGAAACTAAAATGGAAGCATCACCTGGAAGAAAGGGCTAACAAAGCCCACAGATGCTGGTCGCTGTGCAGAAGAGCCATAGGCTCAAAATGGGGTCTTAATCCGAGAATGACACACTGGCTATACGAGAGTGTGATCCGGCCAATCCTGACATACGGCTCGGTAGTTTGGTGGACGACGATGGAGAAGGGCTCTTATGTGAGGATCTTACAGAAGGTTCAACGGACGTGTTGTTTAGGCGTGAGCGGTGCATTTAGGACCACGCCGACAAGGGCGTTGGAGACTATATTAAACGTTCGACCTATAGACGTCCACATAAAATATGAAGCAGCTGTCGCGGCAAGACGTCTGCAAGTAATGGGTGAATGGGATGACCAAGGTCATGGCACAGGTCACCGAAAAATAATAGAGGCTCTTGACGGATATACGAGCAGTGCAGAATTATCTGATCGTATACCTACGGAAAAGGTTCTAGCTGAATGTGAGGTGATGATACCTGATAGACAATCATGGTTGAACGGAACTCTAGTGCGAATGCCTGTGGGGACTAGTTGCTACACGGACGGATCGAAACTAGGGAGTAGAGCGGGGCTGGGTGTCTTTATTGACGATCCGGAGACCGAACTCTACTATGCAATAGCTTTGCCGCGGCAGTTCTCGACTGCCACATTTCTTTTTTTATTGGCGTATCAGAAACGCTCCAAAAGAAAAGGCTATATATAGCCTTTTCTATTAATTAAAAAAAATTATGTTATTTATTTTTTTAATTTAATACATTTTATTGAAAAGCAAATGCTATGCAATAGCTTTGCCGCGGCAGTTCTCGAGTGCCACATTTCTTTTTTTATTGGCGTATCAGAAACGCTCCAAAAGAAAAGGCTATAGCCTTAATAGCCTTTTCTATTAATTAAAAAAATTATGTTAATTATTTTTTTAATTTAATACATTTTATTGAAAAGCAAATGCTATGCAATAGCTTTGCCGCGGCAGTTCTCGAGTGCCACATTTCTTTTTTTTATATAGAAAAGGCTATAAGCCTTTTCTATTAATTAAAAAAAATTATGTTAATTATTTTTTTAATTTAATACATTTTATTGAAAAGCAAATGCTATGCAATAGCTTTGCCGCGGCAGTTCTCGAGTGCCACATTTCTTTTTTTATTGGCGTATCAGAAACGCTCCAAAAGAAAAGGCTATAGCCTTTTCTATTAATTAAAAAAAATTATGTTAATTATTTTTTTAATTTAATACATTTTATTGAAAAGCAAATGCTATGCAATAGCTTTGCCGCGGCAGTTCTCGAGTGCCACATTTCTTTTTTTATTGGCGTATCAGAAACGCTCCAAAAGAAAAGGCTATAGCCTTTTCTATTAATTAAAAAAAATTATGTTAATTATTTTTTTAATTTAATACATTTTATTGAAAAGCAAATGCTATGCAATAGCTTTGCCGCGGCAGTTCTCGAGTGCCACATTTCTTTTTTTTTATATAGAAAAGGCTATAAGCCTTTTCTATTAATTAAAAAAAATTATGTTAATTATTTTTTTAATTTAATACATTTTATTGAAAAGCAAATGCTATGCAATAGCTTTGCCGCGGCAGTTCTCGAGTGCCACATTTCTTTTTTTTTATATAGAAAAGGCTATAGCCTTTTCTATTAATTAAAAAAAATTATGTTAATTATTTTTTTAATTTAATACATTTTATTGAAAAGCAAATGCTATGCAATAGCGTATCAGAAACGCTCCAAAAGAAAAGGCTATAGCCTTTTCTATTAATTAAAAAAAATTATGTTAATTATTTTTTTAATTTAATACATTTTATTGAAAAGCAAATGCTATGCAATAGCTTTGCCGCGGCAGTTCTCGAGTGCCACATTTCTTTTTTTTTATATAGAAAAGGCTATAAGCCTTTTCTATTAATTAAAAAAAATTACGTTAATTATTTTTTTAATTTAATACATTTTATTGAAAAGCAAATGCTATGCAATAGCTTTGCCGCGGCAGTTCTCGAGTGCCACATTTCTTTTTTTATATAGAAAAGGCTATAGCCTTTTCTATTAATTAAAAAAAATTATGTTAATTATTTTTTTAATTTAATACATTTTATTGAAAAGCAAATGCTATGCAATAGCTTTGCCGCGGCAGTTCTCGAGTGCCACATTTCTTTTTTTTTATATAGAAAAGGCTATAGCCTTATCTATTAATTAAAAAAAATTATGTTAATTATTTTTTTAATTTAATACATTTTATTGAAAAGCAAATGCTATGCAATAGCTTTGCCGCGGCAGTTCTCGAGTGCCACATTTCTTTTTTTTTATATAGAAAAGGCTATAGCCTTATCTATTAATTAAAAAAAATTATGTTAATTATTTTTTTAATTTAATACATTTTATTGAAAAGCAAATGCTATGCAATAGCTTTGCCGCGGCAGTTCTCGAGTGCCACATTTCTTTTTTTTTATATAGAAAAGGCTATAGCCTTTTCTATTAATTAAAAAAAATTATGTTAATTATTTTTTTAATTTAATACATTTTATTGAAAAGCAAATGCTATGCAATAGCTTTGCCGCGGCAGTTCTCGAGTGCCACATTTCTTTTTTTATATAGAAAAGGCTATAGCCTTTTCTATTAATTAAAAAAAATTATGTTAATTATTTTTTTAATTTAATACATTTTATTGAAAAGCAAATGCTATGCAATAGCTTTGCCGCGGCAGTTCTCGAGTGCCACATTTCTTTTTTTTTATATAGAAAAGGCTATAGCCTTATCTATTAATTAAAAAAAATTATGTTAATTATTTTTTTAATTTAATACATTTTATTGAAAAGCAAATGCTATGCAATAGCTTTGCCGCGGCAGTTCTCGAGTGCCACATTTCTTTTTTTTTATATAGAAAAGGCTATAGCCTTATCTATTAATTAAAAAAAATTATGTTAATTATTTTTTTAATTTAATACATTTTATTGAAAAGCAAATGCTATGCAATAGCTTTGCCGCGGCAGTTCTCGAGTGCCACATTTCTTTTTTTATATAGAAAAGGCTATAGCCTTTTCTATTAATTAAAAAAAATTATGTTAATTATTTTTTTAATTTAATACATTTTATTGAAAAGCAAATGCTATGCAATAGCTTTGCCGCGGCAGTTCTCGAGTGCCACATTTCTTTTTTTTTATATAGAAAAGGCTATAGCCTTATCTATTAATTAAAAAAAATTATGTTAATTATTTTTTTAATTTAATACATTTTATTGAAAAGCAAATGCTATGCAATAGCTTTGCCGCGGCAGTTCTCGAGTGCCACATTTCTTTTTTTATATAGAAAAGGCTATAGCCTTATCTATTAATTAAAAAAAATTATGTTAATTATTTTTTTAATTTAATACATTTTATTGAAAAGCAAATGCTATGCAATAGCTTTGCCGCGGCAGTTCTCGAGTGCCACATTTCTTTTTTTATATAGAAAAGGCTATAGCCTTTTCTATTAATTAAAAAAAATTATGTTAATTATTTTTTTAATTTAATACATTTTATTGAAAAGCAAATGCTATGCAATAGCTTTGCCGCGGCAGTTCTCGAGTGCCACATTTCTTTTTTTTTATATAGAAAAGGCTATAGCCTTATCTATTAATTAAAAAAAATTATGTTAATTATTTTTTTAATTTAATACATTTTATTGAAAAGCAAATGCTATGCAATAGCTTTGCCGCGGCAGTTCTCGAGTGCCACATTTCTTTTTTTTTATATAGAAAAGGCTATAGCCTTATCTATTAATTAAAAAAAATTATGTTAATTATTTTTTTAATTTAATACATTTTATTGAAAAGCAAATGCTATGCAATAGCTTTGCCGCGGCAGTTCTCGAGTGCCACATTTCTTTTTTTTTATATAGAAAAGGCTATAGCCTTTTCTATTAATTAAAAAAAATTATGTTAATTATTTTTTTAATTTAATACATTTTATTGAAAAGCAAATGCTATGCAATAGCTTTGCCGCGGCAGTTCTCGAGTGCCACATTTCTTTTTTTATTGGCGTATCAGAAACGCTCCAAAAGAAAAGGCTATAGCCTTTTCTATTAATTAAAAAAAATTATGTTAATTATTTTTTTAATTTAATACATTTTATTGAAAAGCAAATGCTATGCAATAGCTTTGCCGCGGTAGTTCTCGAGTGCCACATTTCTTTTTTTTATATAGAAAAGGCTATAGCCTTTTCTATTAATTAAAAAAAATTATGTTAATTATTTTTTTAATTTAATACATTTTATTGAAAAGCAAATGCTATGCAATAGCTTTGCCGCGGCAGTTCTCGAGTGCCACATTTCTTTTTTTTATATAGAAAAGGCTATAGCCTTTTCTATTAATTAAAAAAAATTATGTTAATTATTTTTTTAATTTAATACATTTTATTGAAAAGCAAATGCTATGCAATAGCTTTGCCGCGGCAGTTCTCGAGTGCCACATTTCTTTTTTTTATATAGAAAAGGCTATAGCCTTTTCTATTAATTAAAAAAAATTATGTTAATTATTTTTTTAATTTAATACATTTTATTGAAAAGCAAATGCTATGCAATAGCTTTGCCGCGGCAGTTCTCGAGTGCCACATTTCTTTTTTTTTATATAGAAAAGGCTATAGCCTTTTCTATTAATTAAAAAAAATTATGTTAATTATTTTTTTAATTTAATACATTTTATTGAAAAGCAAATGCTATGCAATAGCTTTGCCGCGGCAGTTCTCGAGTGCCACATTTCTTTTTTTTTATATAGAAAAGGCTATAGCCTTTTCTATTAATTAAAAAAAATTATGTTAATTATTTTTTTAATTTAATACATTTTATTGAAAAGCAAATGCTATGCAATAGCTTTGCCGCGGCAGTTCTCAAATGCCACATTTCTTTTTTTTTTATATAGAAAAGGCTATAGCCTTTTCTATTAATTAAAAAAAATTATGTTAATTATTTTTTTAATTTAATACATTTTATTGAAAAGCAAATGCTATGCAATAGCTTTGCCGCGGCAGTTCTCGAGTGCCACATTTCTTTTTTTTTATATAGAAAAGGCTATAGCCTTTTCTATTAATTAAAAAAAATTATGTTAATTATTTTTTTAATTTAATACATTTTATTGAAAAGCAAATGCTATGCAATAGCTTTGCCGCGGCAGTTCTCGAGTGCCACATTTCTTTTTTTTTTATATAGAAAAGGCTATAGCCTTTTCTATTAATTAAAAAAAATTATGTTAATTATTTTTTTAATTTAATACATTTTATTGAAAAGCAAATGCTATGCAATAGCTTTGCCGCGGCAGTTCTCGAGTGCCACATTTCTTTTTTTATTGGCGTATCAGAAACGCTCCAAAAGAAAAGGCTATAGCCTTTTCTATTACTTAAAAAAAATTATGTTAATTATTTTTTTAATTTAATACATTTTATTGAAAAGCAAATGCTATGCAATAGCTTTGCCGCGGCAGTTCTCGAGTGCCACATTTCTTTTTTTATTGGCGTATCAGAAACGCTCCAAAAGAAAAGGCTATAGCCTTTTCTATTAATTAAAAAAAATTATGTTAATTATTTTTTTAATTTAATACATTTTATTGAAAAGCAAATGCTATGCAATAGCTTTGCCGCGGCAGTTCTCGAGTGCCACATTTCTTTTTTTTATATAGAAAAGGCTAAAGCCTTTTCTATTAATTAAAAAAAATTATGTTAATTATTTTTTTAATTTAATACATTTTATTGAAAAGCAAATGCTATGCAATAGCTTTGCCGCGGTAGTTCTCGAGTGCCACATTTCTTTTTTTTTATATAGAAAAGGCTATAGCCTTTTCTATTAATTAAAAAAAATTATGTTAATTATTTTTTTAATTTAATACATTTTATTGAAAAGCAAATGCTATGCAATAGCTTTGCCGCGGCAGTTCTCAAATGCCACATTTCTTTTTTTTTATATAGAAAAGGCTATAGCCTTTTCTATTAATTAAAAAAAATTATGTTAATTATTTTTTTAATTTAATACATTTTATTGAAAAGCAAATGCTATGCAATAGCTTTGCCGCGGCAGTTCTCGAGTGCCACATTTCTTTTTTTTTATATAGAAAAGGCTATAGCCTTTTCTATTAATTAAAAAAAATTATGTTAATTATTTTTTTAATTTAATACATTTTATTGAAAAGCAAATGCTATGCAATAGCTTTGCCGCGGCAGTTCTCGAGTGCCACATTTCTTTTTTTTTATATAGAAAAGGCTATAGCCTTCTCTATTAATTAAAAAAAATTATGTTAATTATTTTTTTAATTTAATACATTTTATTGAAAAGCAAATGCTATGCAATAGCTTTGCCGCGGCAGTTCTCGAGTGCCACATTTCTTTTTTTATTGGCGTATCAGAAACGCTCCAAAAGAAAAGGCTATAGCCTTTTCTATTACTTAAAAAAAATTATGTTAATTATTTTTTTAATTTAATACATTTTATTGAAAAGCAAATGCTATGCAATAGCTTTGCCGCGGCAGTTCTCGAGTGCCACATTTCTTTTTTTTATATAGAAAAGGCTAAAGCCTTTTCTATTAATTAAAAAAAATTATGTTAATTATTTTTTTAATTTAATACATTTTATTGAAAAGCAAATGCTATGCAATAGCTTTGCCGCGGTAGTTCTCGAGTGCCACATTTCTTTTTTTTTATATAGAAAAGGCTATAGCCTTTTCTATTAATTAAAAAAAATTATGTTAATTATTTTTTTAATTTAATACATTTTATTGAAAAGCAAATGCTATGCAATAGCTTTGCCGCGGCAGTTCTCGAGTGCCACATTTCTTTTTTTTTATATAGAAAAGGCTATAGCCTTTTCTATTAATTAAAAAAAATTATGTTAATTATTTTTTTAATTTAATACATTTTATTGAAAAGCAAATGCTATGCAATAGCTTTGCCGCGGCAGTTCTCGAGTGCCACATTTCTTTTTTTTTAAATAGAAAAGGCTATAGCCTTTTCTATTAATTAAAAAAAATTATGTTAATTATTTTTTTAATTTAATACATTTTATTGAAAAGCAAATGCTATGCAATAGCTTTGCCGCGGCAGTTCTCGAGTGCCACATTTCTTTTTTTTTTATATAGAAAAGGCTATAGCCTTTTCTATTAATTAAAAAAAATTATGTTAATTATTTTTTTAATTTAATACATTTTATTGAAAAGCAAATGCTATGCAATAGCTTTGCCGCGGCAGTTCTCGAGTGCCACATTTCTTTTTTTTTATATAGAAAAGGCTATAGCCTTTTCTATTAATTAAAAAAAATTATGTTAATTATTTTTTTAATTTAATACATTTTATTGAAAAGCAAATGCTATGCAATAGCTTTGCCGCGGCAGTTCTCGAGTGCCACATTTCTTTTTTTTTTATATAGAAAAGGCTATAGCCTTATCTATTAATTAAAAAAAATTATGTTAATTATTTTTTTAATTTAATACATTTTATTGAAAAGCAAATGCTATGCAATAGCTTTGCCGCGGCAGTTCTCGAGTGCCACATTTCTTTTTTTTATATAGAAAAGGCTATAGCCTTTTCTATTAATTAAAAAAAATTATGTTAATTATTTTTTTAATTTAATACATTTTATTGAAAAGCAAATGCTATGCAATAGCTTTGCCGCGGCAGTTCTCGAGTGCCACATTTCTTTTTTTTTATATAGAAAAGGCTATAGCCTTTTCTATTAATTAAAAAAAATTATGTTAATTATTTTTTTAATTTAATACATTTTATTGAAAAGCAAATGCTATGCAATAGCTTTGCCGCGGCAGTTCTCGAGTGCCACATTTCTTTTTTTTTATATAGAAAAGGCTATAATAGCCTTTTCTATTAATTAAAAAAAATTATGTTAATTATTTTTTTAATTTAATACATTTTATTGAAAAGCAAATGCTATGCAATAGCTTTGCCGCGGCAGTTCTCGAGTGCCACATTTCTTTTTTTTTTATATAGAAAAGGCTATAGCCTTATCTATTAATTAAAAAAAATTATGTTAATTATTTTTTTAATTTAATACATTTTATTGAAAAGCAAATGCTATGCAATAGCTTTGCCGCGGCAGTTCTCGAGTGCCACATTTCTTTTTTTTATATAGAAAAGGCTATAGCCTTTTCTATTAATTAAAAAAAATTATGTTAATTATTTTTTTAATTTAATACATTTTATTGAAAAGCAAATGCTATGCAATAGTTTTGCCGCGGCAGTTCTCGAGTGCCACATTTCTTTTTTTTATATAGAAAAGGCTATAGCCTTTTCTATTAATTAAAAAAAATTATGTTAATTATTTTTTTAATTTAATACATTTTATTGAAAAGCAAATGCTATGCAATAGCTTTGCCGCGGCAGTTCTCGAGTGCCACATTTCTTTTTTTTTATATAGAAAAGGCTATAGCCTTATCTATTAATTAAAAAAAATTATGTTAATTATTTTTTTAATTTAATACATTTTATTGAAAAGCAAATGCTATGCAATAGCTTTGCCGCGGCAGTTCTCGACTGCCACATTTCTTTTTTTATTGGCGTATCAGAAACGCTCCAAAAGAAAAGGCTATATATAGCCTTTTCTATTAATTAAAAAAAATTATGTTATTTATTTTTTTAATTTAATACATTTTATTGAAAAGCAAATGCTATGCAATAGCTTTGCCGCGGCAGTTCTCGAGTGCCACATTTCTTTTTTTATTGGCGTATCAGAAACGCTCCAAAAGAAAAGGCTATAGCCTTAATAGCCTTTTCTATTAATTAAAAAAATTATGTTAATTATTTTTTTAATTTAATACATTTTATTGAAAAGCAAATGCTATGCAATAGCTTTGCCGCGGCAGTTCTCGAGTGCCACATTTCTTTTTTTTATATAGAAAAGGCTATAAGCCTTTTCTATTAATTAAAAAAAATTATGTTAATTATTTTTTTAATTTAATACATTTTATTGAAAAGCAAATGCTATGCAATAGCTTTGCCGCGGCAGTTCTCGAGTGCCACATTTCTTTTTTTATTGGCGTATCAGAAACGCTCCAAAAGAAAAGGCTATAGCCTTTTCTATTAATTAAAAAAAATTATGTTAATTATTTTTTTAATTTAATACATTTTATTGAAAAGCAAATGCTATGCAATAGCTTTGCCGCGGCAGTTCTCGAGTGCCACATTTCTTTTTTTATTGGCGTATCAGAAACGCTCCAAAAGAAAAGGCTATAGCCTTTTCTATTAATTAAAAAAAATTATGTTAATTATTTTTTTAATTTAATACATTTTATTGAAAAGCAAATGCTATGCAATAGCTTTGCCGCGGCAGTTCTCGAGTGCCACATTTCTTTTTTTTTATATAGAAAAGGCTATAAGCCTTTTCTATTAATTAAAAAAAATTATGTTAATTATTTTTTTAATTTAATACATTTTATTGAAAAGCAAATGCTATGCAATAGCTTTGCCGCGGCAGTTCTCGAGTGCCACATTTCTTTTTTTTTATATAGAAAAGGCTATAGCCTTTTCTATTAATTAAAAAAAATTATGTTAATTATTTTTTTAATTTAATACATTTTATTGAAAAGCAAATGCTATGCAATAGCTTTGCCGCGGCAGTTCTCGAGTGCCACATTTCTTTTTTTATTGGCGTATCAGAAACGCTCCAAAAGAAAAGGCTATAGCCTTTTCTATTAATTAAAAAAAATTATGTTAATTATTTTTTTAATTTAATACATTTTATTGAAAAGCAAATGCTATGCAATAGCGTATCAGAAACGCTCCAAAAGAAAAGGCTATAGCCTTTTCTATTAATTAAAAAAAATTATGTTAATTATTTTTTTAATTTAATACATTTTATTGAAAAGCAAATGCTATGCAATAGCTTTGCCGCGGCAGTTCTCGAGTGCCACATTTCTTTTTTTTTATATAGAAAAGGCTATAGCCTTTTCTATTAATTAAAAAAAATTATGTTAATTATTTTTTTAATTTAATACATTTTATTGAAAAGCAAATGCTATGCAATAGCTTTGCCGCGGCAGTTCTCGAGTGCCACATTTCTTTTTTTATTGGCGTATCAGAAACGCTCCAAAAGAAAAGGCTATAGCCTTTTCTATTAATTAAAAAAAATTATGTTAATTATTTTTTTAATTTAATACATTTTATTGAAAAGCAAATGCTATGCAATAGCTTTGCCGCGGCAGTTCTCGAGTGCCACATTTCTTTTTTTATTGGCGTATCAGAAACGCTCCAAAAGAAAAGGCTATAGCCTTAATAGCCTTTTCTATTAATTAAAAAAAATTATGTTAATTATTTTTTTAATTTAATACATTTTATTGAAAAGCAAATGCTATGCAATAGCTTTGCCGCGGCAGTTCTCGAGTGCCACATTTCTTTTTTTTTATATAGAAAAGGCTATAAGCCTTTTCTATTAATTAAAAAAAATTATGTTAATTATTTTTTTAATTTAATACATTTTATTGAAAAGCAAATGCTATGCAATAGCTTTGCCGCGGCAGTTCTCGAGTGCCACATTTCTTTTTTTTTATATAGAAAAGGCTATAGCCTTTTCTATTAATTAAAAAAAATTATGTTAATTATTTTTTTAATTTAATACATTTTATTGAAAAGCAAATGCTATGCAATAGCTTTGCCGCGGCAGTTCTCGAGTGCCACATTTCTTTTTTTATTGGCGTATCAGAAACGCTCCAAAAGAAAAGGCTATAGCCTTTTCTATTAATTAAAAAAAATTATGTTAATTATTTTTTTAATTTAATACATTTTATTGAAAAGCAAATGCTATGCAATAGCGTATCAGAAACGCTCCAAAAGAAAAGGCTATAGCCTTTTCTATTAATTAAAAAAAATTATGTTAATTATTTTTTTAATTTAATACATTTTATTGAAAAGCAAATGCTATGCAATAGCTTTGCCGCGGCAGTTCTCGAGTGCCACATTTCTTTTTTTTTATATAGAAAAGGCTATAAGCCTTTTCTATTAATTAAAAAAAATTACGTTAATTATTTTTTTAATTTAATACATTTTATTGAAAAGCAAATGCTATGCAATAGCTTTGCCGCGGCAGTTCTCGAGTGCCACATTTCTTTTTTTATTGGCGTATCAGAAACGCTCCAAAAGAAAAGGCTATAGCCTTTTCTATTAATTAAAAAAAATTATGTTAATTATTTTTTTAATTTAATACATTTTATTGAAAAGCAAATGCTATGCAATAGCTTTGCCGCGGCAGTTCTCGAGTGCCACATTTCTTTTTTTATTGGCGTATCAGAAACGCTCCAAAAGAAAAGGCTATAATAGCCTTTTCTATTAATTAAAAAAAATTATGTTAATTATTTTTTTAATTTAATACATTTTATTGAAAAGCAAATGCTATGCAATAGCTTTGCCGCGGCAGTTCTCGAGTGCCACATTTCTTTTTTTTTATATAGAAAAGGCTATAGCCTTTTCTATTAATTAAAAAAAATTATGTTAATTATTTTTTTAATTTAATACATTTTATTGAAAAGCAAATGCTATGCAATAGCTTTGCCGCGGCAGTTCTTGAGTGCCACATTTCTTTTTTTTTATATAGAAAAGGCTATAGCCTTTTCTATTAATTAAAAAAAATTATGTTAATTATTTTTTTAATTTAATACATTTTATTGAAAAGCAAATGCTATGCAATAGCTTTGCCGCGGCAGTTCTCGAGTGCCACATTTCTTTTTTTTTATATAGAAAAGGCTATAGCCTTTTCTATTAATTAAAAAAAATTATGTTAATTATTTTTTTAATTTAATACATTTTATTGAAAAGCAAATGCTATGCAATAGCTTTGCCGCGGCAGTTCTCGAGTGCCACATTTCTTTTTTTTTATATAGAAAAGGCTATAGCCTTTTCTATTAATTAAAAAAAATTATGTTAATTATTTTTTTAATTTAATACATTTTATTGAAAAGCAAATGCTATGCAATAGCTTTGCCGCGGTAGTTCTCGAGTGCCACATTTCTTTTTTTTTATATAGAAAAGGCTATAGCCTTTTCTATTAATTAAAAAAAATTATGTTAATTATTTTTTTAATTTAATACATTTTATTGAAAAGCAAATGCTATGCAATAGCTTTGCCGCGGCAGTTCTCGAGTGCCACATTTCTTTTTTTTTATATAGAAAAGGCTATAGCCTTTTCTATTAATTAAAAAAAATTATGTTAATTATTTTTTTAATTTAATACATTTTATTGAAAAGCAAATGCTATGCAATAGCTTTGCCGCGGCAGTTCTCAAATGCCACATTTCTTTTTTTTTATATAGAAAAGGCTATAGCCTTTTCTATTAATTAAAAAAAATTATGTTAATTATTTTTTTAATTTAATACATTTTATTGAAAAGCAAATGCTATGCAATAGCTTTGCCGCGGCAGTTCTCGAGTGCCACATTTCTTTTTTTTTTATATAGAAAAGGCTATAGCCTTTTCTATTAATTAAAAAAAATTATGTTAATTATTTTTTTAATTTAATACATTTTATTGAAAAGCAAATGCTATGCAATAGCTTTGCCGCGGCAGTTCTCGAGTGCCACATTTCTTTTTTTTTATATAGAAAAGGCTATAGCCTTTTCTATTAATTAAAAAAAATTATGTTAATTATTTTTTTAATTTAATACATTTTATTGAAAAGCAAATGCTATGCAATAGCTTTGCCGCGGCAGTTCTCAAATGCCACATTTCTTTTTTTTTATATAGAAAAGGCTATAGCCTTTTCTATTAATTAAAAAAAATTATGTTAATTATTTTTTTAATTTAATACATTTTATTGAAAAGCAAATGCTATGCAATAGCTTTGCCGCGGCAGTTCTCGAGTGCCACATTTCTTTTTTTTTATATAGAAAAGGCTATAGCCTTTTCTATTAATTAAAAAAAATTATGTTAATTATTTTTTTAATTTAATACATTTTATTGAAAAGCAAATGCTATGCAATAGCTTTGCCGCGGCAGTTCTCGAGTGCCACATTTCTTTTTTTTTATATAGAAAAGGCTATAGCCTTTTCTATTAATTAAAAAAAATTATGTTAATTATTTTTTTAATTTAATACATTTTATTGAAAAGCAAATGCTATGCAATAGCTTTGCCGCGGCAGTTCTCGAGTGCCACATTTCTTTTTTTATTGGCGTATCAGAAACGCTCCAAAAGAAAAGGCTATAGCCTTTTCTATTACTTAAAAAAAATTATGTTAATTATTTTTTTAATTTAATACATTTTATTGAAAAGCAAATGCTATGCAATAGCTTTGCCGCGGCAGTTCTCGAGTGCCACATTTCTTTTTTTATTGGCGTATCAGAAACGCTCCAAAAGAAAAGGCTATAGCCTTTTCTATTAATTAAAAAAAATTATGTTAATTATTTTTTTAATTTAATACATTTTATTGAAAAGCAAATGCTATGCAATAGCTTTGCCGCGGCAGTTCTCGAGTGCCACATTTCTTTTTTTTATATAGAAAAGGCTAAAGCCTTTTCTATTAATTAAAAAAAATTATGTTAATTATTTTTTTAATTTAATACATTTTATTGAAAAGCAAATGCTATGCAATAGCTTTGCCGCGGTAGTTCTCGAGTGCCACATTTCTTTTTTTTTATATAGAAAAGGCTATAGCCTTTTCTATTAATTAAAAAAAATTATGTTAATTATTTTTTTAATTTAATACATTTTATTGAAAAGCAAATGCTATGCAATAGCTTTGCCGCGGCAGTTCTCAAATGCCACATTTCTTTTTTTTTATATAGAAAAGGCTATAGCCTTTTCTATTAATTAAAAAAAATTATGTTAATTATTTTTTTAATTTAATACATTTTATTGAAAAGCAAATGCTATGCAATAGCTTTGCCGCGGCAGTTCTCGAGTGCCACATTTCTTTTTTTTTATATAGAAAAGGCTATAGCCTTTTCTATTAATTAAAAAAAATTATGTTAATTATTTTTTTAATTTAATACATTTTATTGAAAAGCAAATGCTATGCAATAGCTTTGCCGCGGCAGTTCTCGAGTGCCACATTTCTTTTTTTTTATATAGAAAAGGCTATAGCCTTTTCTATTAATTAAAAAAAATTATGTTAATTATTTTTTTAATTTAATACATTTTATTGAAAAGCAAATGCTATGCAATAGCTTTGCCGCGGCAGTTCTCGAGTGCCACATTTCTTTTTTTATTGGCGTATCAGAAACGCTCCAAAAGAAAAGGCTATAGCCTTTTCTATTACTTAAAAAAAATTATGTTAATTATTTTTTTAATTTAATACATTTTATTGAAAAGCAAATGCTATGCAATAGCTTTGCCGCGGCAGTTCTCGAGTGCCACATTTCTTTTTTTATTGGCGTATCAGAAACGCTCCAAAAGAAAAGGCTATAGCCTTTTCTATTAATTAAAAAAAATTATGTTAATTATTTTTTTAATTTAATACATTTTATTGAAAAGCAAATGCTATGCAATAGCTTTGCCGCGGCAGTTCTCGAGTGCCACATTTCTTTTTTTTATATAGAAAAGGCTAAAGCCTTTTCTATTAATTAAAAAAAATTATGTTAATTATTTTTTTAATTTAATACATTTTATTGAAAAGCAAATGCTATGCAATAGCTTTGCCGCGGTAGTTCTCGAGTGCCACATTTCTTTTTTTTTATATAGAAAAGGCTATAGCCTTTTCTATTAATTAAAAAAAATTATGTTAATTATTTTTTTAATTTAATACATTTTATTGAAAAGCAAATGCTATGCAATAGCTTTGCCGCGGCAGTTCTCGAGTGCCACATTTCTTTTTTTTTATATAGAAAAGGCTATAGCCTTTTCTATTAATTAAAAAAAATTATGTTAATTATTTTTTTAATTTAATACATTTTATTGAAAAGCAAATGCTATGCAATAGCTTTGCCGCGGCAGTTCTCGAGTGCCACATTTCTTTTTTTTTAAATAGAAAAGGCTATAGCCTTTTCTATTAATTAAAAAAAATTATGTTAATTATTTTTTTAATTTAATACATTTTATTGAAAAGCAAATGCTATGCAATAGCTTTGCCGCGGCAGTTCTCGAGTGCCACATTTCTTTTTTTTTTATATAGAAAAGGCTATAGCCTTTTCTATTAATTAAAAAAAATTATGTTAATTATTTTTTTAATTTAATACATTTTATTGAAAAGCAAATGCTATGCAATAGCTTTGCCGCGGCAGTTCTCGAGTGCCACATTTCTTTTTTTTATATATAGAAAAGGCTATAGCCTTTTCTATTAATTAAAAAAAATTATGTTAATTATTTTTTTAATTTAATACATTTTATTGAAAAGCAAATGCTATGCAATAGCTTTGCCGCGGCAGTTCTCGAGTGCCACATTTCTTTTTTTTTTATATAGAAAAGGCTATAGCCTTATCTATTAATTAAAAAAAATTATGTTAATTATTTTTTTAATTTAATACATTTTATTGAAAAGCAAATGCTATGCAATAGCTTTGCCGCGGCAGTTCTCGACTGCCACATTTCTTTTTTTATTGGCGTATCAGAAACGCTCCAAAAGAAAAGGCTATATATAGCCTTTTCTATTAATTAAAAAAAATTATGTTATTTATTTTTTTAATTTAATACATTTTATTGAAAAGCAAATGCTATGCAATAGCTTTGCCGCGGCAGTTCTCGAGTGCCACATTTCTTTTTTTATTGGCGTATCAGAAACGCTCCAAAAGAAAAGGCTATAGCCTTAATAGCCTTTTCTATTAATTAAAAAAATTATGTTAATTATTTTTTTAATTTAATACATTTTATTGAAAAGCAAATGCTATGCAATAGCTTTGCCGCGGCAGTTCTCGAGTGCCACATTTCTTTTTTTTATATAGAAAAGGCTATAAGCCTTTTCTATTAATTAAAAAAAATTATGTTAATTATTTTTTTAATTTAATACATTTTATTGAAAAGCAAATGCTATGCAATAGCTTTGCCGCGGCAGTTCTCGAGTGCCACATTTCTTTTTTTATTGGCGTATCAGAAACGCTCCAAAAGAAAAGGCTATAGCCTTTTCTATTAATTAAAAAAAATTATGTTAATTATTTTTTTAATTTAATACATTTTATTGAAAAGCAAATGCTATGCAATAGCTTTGCCGCGGCAGTTCTCGAGTGCCACATTTCTTTTTTTATTGGCGTATCAGAAACGCTCCAAAAGAAAAGGCTATAGCCTTTTCTATTAATTAAAAAAAATTATGTTAATTATTTTTTTAATTTAATACATTTTATTGAAAAGCAAATGCTATGCAATAGCTTTGCCGCGGCAGTTCTCGAGTGCCACATTTCTTTTTTTTTATATAGAAAAGGCTATAAGCCTTTTCTATTAATTAAAAAAAATTATGTTAATTATTTTTTTAATTTAATACATTTTATTGAAAAGCAAATGCTATGCAATAGCTTTGCCGCGGCAGTTCTCGAGTGCCACATTTCTTTTTTTTTATATAGAAAAGGCTATAGCCTTTTCTATTAATTAAAAAAAATTATGTTAATTATTTTTTTAATTTAATACATTTTATTGAAAAGCAAATGCTATGCAATAGCTTTGCCGCGGCAGTTCTCGAGTGCCACATTTCTTTTTTTATTGGCGTATCAGAAACGCTCCAAAAGAAAAGGCTATAGCCTTTTCTATTAATTAAAAAAAATTATGTTAATTATTTTTTTAATTTAATACATTTTATTGAAAAGCAAATGCTATGCAATAGCGTATCAGAAACGCTCCAAAAGAAAAGGCTATAGCCTTTTCTATTAATTAAAAAAAATTATGTTAATTATTTTTTTAATTTAATACATTTTATTGAAAAGCAAATGCTATGCAATAGCTTTGCCGCGGCAGTTCTCGAGTGCCACATTTCTTTTTTTTTATATAGAAAAGGCTATAAGCCTTTTCTATTAATTAAAAAAAATTACGTTAATTATTTTTTTAATTTAATACATTTTATTGAAAAGCAAATGCTATGCAATAGCTTTGCCGCGGCAGTTCTCGAGTGCCACATTTCTTTTTTTATATAGAAAAGGCTATAGCCTTTTCTATTAATTAAAAAAAATTATGTTAATTATTTTTTTAATTTAATACATTTTATTGAAAAGCAAATGCTATGCAATAGCTTTGCCGCGGCAGTTCTCGAGTGCCACATTTCTTTTTTTTTATATAGAAAAGGCTATAGCCTTATCTATTAATTAAAAAAAATTATGTTAATTATTTTTTTAATTTAATACATTTTATTGAAAAGCAAATGCTATGCAATAGCTTTGCCGCGGCAGTTCTCGAGTGCCACATTTCTTTTTTTTTTATATAGAAAAGGCTATAGCCTTATCTATTAATTAAAAAAAATTATGTTAATTATTTTTTTAATTTAATACATTTTATTGAAAAGCAAATGCTATGCAATAGCTTTGCCGCGGCAGTTCTCGAGTGCCACATTTCTTTTTTTTTATATAGAAAAGGCTATAGCCTTTTCTATTAATTAAAAAAAATTATGTTAATTATTTTTTTAATTTAATACATTTTATTGAAAAGCAAATGCTATGCAATAGCTTTGCCGCGGCAGTTCTCGAGTGCCACATTTCTTTTTTTATTGGCGTATCAGAAACGCTCCAAAAGAAAAGGCTATAGCCTTAATAGCCTTTTCTATTAATTAAAAAAAATTATGTTAATTATTTTTTTAATTTAATACATTTTATTGAAAAGCAAATGCTATGCAATAGCTTTGCCGCGGCAGTTCTCGAGTGCCACATTTCTTTTTTTTTATATAGAAAAGGCTATAAGCCTTTTCTATTAATTAAAAAAAATTATGTTAATTATTTTTTTAATTTAATACATTTTATTGAAAAGCAAATGCTATGCAATAGCTTTGCCGCGGCAGTTCTCGAGTGCCACATTTCTTTTTTTTTATATAGAAAAGGCTATAGCCTTTTCTATTAATTAAAAAAAATTATGTTAATTATTTTTTTAATTTAATACATTTTATTGAAAAGCAAATGCTATGCAATAGCTTTGCCGCGGCAGTTCTCGAGTGCCACATTTCTTTTTTTATTGGCGTATCAGAAACGCTCCAAAAGAAAAGGCTATAGCCTTTTCTATTAATTAAAAAAAATTATGTTAATTATTTTTTTAATTTAATACATTTTATTGAAAAGCAAATGCTATGCAATAGCGTATCAGAAACGCTCCAAAAGAAAAGGCTATAGCCTTTTCTATTAATTAAAAAAAATTATGTTAATTATTTTTTTAATTTAATACATTTTATTGAAAAGCAAATGCTATGCAATAGCTTTGCCGCGGCAGTTCTCGAGTGCCACATTTCTTTTTTTTTATATAGAAAAGGCTATAAGCCTTTTCTATTAATTAAAAAAAATTACGTTAATTATTTTTTTAATTTAATACATTTTATTGAAAAGCAAATGCTATGCAATAGCTTTGCCGCGGCAGTTCTCGAGTGCCACATTTCTTTTTTTATTGGCGTATCAGAAACGCTCTAAAAGAAAAGGCTATAGCCTTTTCTATTAATTAAAAAAAATTATGTTAATTATTTTTTTAATTTAATACATTTTATTGAAAAGCAAATGCTATGCAATAGCTTTGCCGCGGCAGTTCTCGAGTGCCACATTTCTTTTTTTATTGGCGTATCAGAAACGCTCCAAAAGAAAAGGCTATAATAGCCTTTTCTATTAATTAAAAAAAATTATGTTAATTATTTTTTTAATTTAATACATTTTATTGAAAAGCAAATGCTATGCAATAGCTTTGCCGCGGCAGTTCTCGAGTGCCACATTTCTTTTTTTATTGGCGTATCAGAAACGCTCCAAAAGAAAAGGCTATAGCCTTTTCTATTAATTAAAAAAAATTATGTTAATTATTTTTTTAATTTAATACATTTTATTGAAAAGCAAATGCTATGCAATAGCTGTGCCGCGGCAGTTCTCGAGTGCCACATTTCTTTTTTTATTGGCGTATCAGAAACGCTCCAAAAGAAAAGGCTATAGCCTTTTCTATTAATTAAAAAAAATTATGTTAATTATTTTTTTAATTTAATACATTTTATTGAAAAGCAAATGCTATGCAATAGCTTTGCCGCGGCAGTTCTCGAGTGCCACATTTCTTTTTTTATTGGCGTATCAGAAACGCTCCAAAAGAAAAGGCTATAGCCTTTTCTATTAATTAAAAAAAATTATGTTAATTATTTTTTTAATTTAATACATTTTATTGAAAAGCAAATGCTATGCAATAGCTTTGCCGCGGCAGTTCTCGAGTGCCACATTTCTTTTTTTTTTTTATATAGAAAAGGCTATAGCCTTTTCTATTAATTAAAAAAAATTATGTTAATTATTTTTTTAATTTAATACATTTTATTGAAAAGCAAATGCTATGCAATAGCTTTGCCGCGGCAGTTCTCGAGTGCCACATTTCTTTTTTTTTATATAGAAAAGGCTATAGCCTTTTCTATTAATTAAAAAAAATTATGTTAATTATTTTTTTAATTTAATACATTTTATTGAAAAGCAAATGCTATGCAATAGCTTTGCCGCGGCAGTTCTCGAGTGCCACATTTCTTTTTTTATTGGCGTATTAGAAACGCTCCAAAAGAAAAGGCTATAGCCTTTTCTATTAATTAAAAAAAATTATGTTAATTATTTTTTTAATTTAATACATTTTATTGAAAAGCAAATGCTATGCAATAGCTTTGCCGCGGCAGTTCTCGAGTGCCACATTTCTTTTTTTATTGGCGTATTAGAAACGCTCCAAAAGAAAAGGCTATAGCCTTTTCTATTAATTAAAAAAAATTATGTTAATTATTTTTTTAATTTAATACATTTTATTGAAAAGCAAATGCTATGCAATAGCTTTGCCGCGGCAGTTCTCGAGTATCACATTTCTTTTTTTATTGGCGTATCAGAAACGCTCCAAAAGAAAAGGCTATAATAGCCTTTTCTATTAATTAAAAAAAATTATGTTAATTATTTTTTTAATTTAATACATTTTATTGAAAAGCAAATGCTATGCAATAACTTTGCCGCGGCAGTTCTCGAGTGCCACATTTCTTTTTTTATTGGCGTATCAGAAACGCTCCAAAAGAAAAGGCTATAGCCTTTTCTATTAATTAAAAAAAATTATGTTAATTATTTTTTTAATTTAATACATTTTATTGAAAAGCAAATGCTATGCAATAGCTTTGCCGCGGCAGTTCTCGAGTATCACATTTCTTTTTTTATTGGCGTATCAGAAACGCTCCAAAAGAAAAGGCTATAGCCTTTTCTATTAATTAAAAAAAATTATGTTAATTATTTTTTTAATTTAATACATTTTATTGAAAACCAAATGCTATGCAATAGCTTTGCCGCGGCAGTTCTCGAGTGCCACATTTCTTTTTTTATTGGCGTATCAGAAACGCTCCAAAAGAAAAGGCTTATAGCCTTTTCTATTAATTAAAAAAAATTATGTTAATTGTTTTTTTAATTTAATACATTTTATTGAAAACCAAATGCTATGCAATAGCTTTGCCGCGGCAGTTCTCGAGTATCACATTTCTTTTTTTATTGGCGTATCAGAAACGCTCCAAAAGAAAAGGCTATAATAGCCTTTTCTATTAATTAAAAAAAATTATGTTAATTATTTTTTTAATTTAATACATTTTATTGAAAAGCAAATGCTATGCAATAACTTTGCCGCGGCAGTTCTCAGTGCCACATTTCTTTTTTTATTGGCGTATCAGAAACGCTCCAAAAGAAAAGGCTATAGCCTTTTCTATTAATTAAAAAAAATTATGTTAATTATTTTTTTAATTTAATACATTTTATTGAAAAGCAAATGCTATGCAATAGCTTTGCCGCGGCAGTTCTCGAGTGCCACATTTCTTTTTTTTTATATAGAAAAGGCTATAGCCTTTTCTATTAATTAAAAAAAATTATGTTAATTATTTTTTTAATTAATTAAAAAAAATTATGTTAATTATTTTTTTAATTTAATACATTTTATTGAAAAGCAAATGCTATGCAATAGCTTTGCCGCGGCAGTTCTCGAGTGCCACATTTCTTTTTTTTTTATATAGAAAAGGCTATAGCCTTTTCTATTAATTAAAAAAAATTATGTTAATTATTTTTTTAATTTAATACATTTTATTGAAAAGCAAATGCTATGCAATAGCTTTGCCGCGGCAGTTCTCGAGTGCCACATTTCTTTTTTTATTGGCGTATCAGAAACGCTCCAAAAGAAAAGGCTATAGCCTTTTCTATTAATTAAAAAAAATTATGTTAATTATTTTTTTAATTTAATACATTTTATTGAAAAGCAAATGCTATGCAATAGCTTTGCCGCGGCAGTTCTCGAGTGCCACATTTCTTTTTTTATTGGCGTATCAGAAACGCTCCAAAAGAAAAGGCTATAGCCTTAATAGCCTTTTCTATTAATTAAAAAAAATTATGTTAATTATTTTTTTAATTTAATACATTTTATTGAAAAGCAAATGCTATGCAATAGCTTTGCCGCGGCAGTTCTCGAGTGCCACATTTCTTTTTTTTTATATAGAAAAGGCTATAAGCCTTTTCTATTAATTAAAAAAAATTATGTTAATTATTTTTTTAATTTAATACATTTTATTGAAAAGCAAATGCTATGCAATAGCTTTGCCGCGGCAGTTCTCGAGTGCCACATTTCTTTTTTTTTATATAGAAAAGGCTATAGCCTTTTCTATTAATTAAAAAAAATTATGTTAATTATTTTTTTAATTTAATACATTTTATTGAAAAGCAAATGCTATGCAATAGCTTTGCCGCGGCAGTTCTCGAGTGCCACATTTCTTTTTTTATTGGCGTATCAGAAACGCTCCAAAAGAAAAGGCTATAGCCTTTTCTATTAATTAAAAAAAATTATGTTAATTATTTTTTTAATTTAATACATTTTATTGAAAAGCAAATGCTATGCAATAGCGTATCAGAAACGCTCCAAAAGAAAAGGCTATAGCCTTTTCTATTAATTAAAAAAAATTATGTTAATTATTTTTTTAATTTAATACATTTTATTGAAAAGCAAATGCTATGCAATAGCTTTGCCGCGGCAGTTCTCGAGTGCCACATTTCTTTTTTTTTATATAGAAAAGGCTATAAGCCTTTTCTATTAATTAAAAAAAATTACGTTAATTATTTTTTTAATTTAATACATTTTATTGAAAAGCAAATGCTATGCAATAGCTTTGCCGCGGCAGTTCTCGAGTGCCACATTTCTTTTTTTATTGGCGTATCAGAAACGCTCTAAAAGAAAAGGCTATAGCCTTTTCTATTAATTAAAAAAAATTATGTTAATTATTTTTTTAATTTAATACATTTTATTGAAAAGCAAATGCTATGCAATAGCTTTGCCGCGGCAGTTCTCGAGTGCCACATTTCTTTTTTTATTGGCGTATCAGAAACGCTCCAAAAGAAAAGGCTATAATAGCCTTTTCTATTAATTAAAAAAAATTATGTTAATTATTTTTTTAATTTAATACATTTTATTGAAAAGCAAATGCTATGCAATAGCTTTGCCGCGGCAGTTCTCGAGTGCCACATTTCTTTTTTTATTGGCGTATCAGAAACGCTCCAAAAGAAAAGGCTATAGCCTTTTCTATTAATTAAAAAAAATTATGTTAATTATTTTTTTAATTTAATACATTTTATTGAAAAGCAAATGCTATGCAATAGCTGTGCCGCGGCAGTTCTCGAGTGCCACATTTCTTTTTTTATTGGCGTATCAGAAACGCTCCAAAAGAAAAGGCTATAGCCTTTTCTATTAATTAAAAAAAATTATGTTAATTATTTTTTTAATTTAATACATTTTATTGAAAAGCAAATGCTATGCAATAGCTTTGCCGCGGCAGTTCTCGAGTGCCACATTTCTTTTTTTTTTTATATAGAAAAGGCTATAGCCTTTTCTATTAATTAAAAAAAATTATGTTAATTATTTTTTTAATTTAATACATTTTATTGAAAAGCAAATGCTATGCAATAGCTTTGCCGCGGCAGTTCTCGAGTGCCACATTTCTTTTTTTTTTATATAGAAAAGGCTATAGCCTTTTCTATTAATTAAAAAAAATTATGTTAATTATTTTTTTAATTTAATACATTTTATTGAAAAGCAAATGCTATGCAATAGCTTTGCCGCGGCAGTTCTCGAGTGCCACATTTCTTTTTTTATTGGCGTATTAGAAACGCTCCAAAAGAAAAGGCTATAGCCTTTTCTATTAATTAAAAAAAATTATGTTAATTATTTTTTTAATTTAATACATTTTATTGAAAAGCAAATGCTATGCAATAGCTTTGCCGCGGCAGTTCTCGAGTGCCACATTTCTTTTTTTTTTATATAGAAAAGGCTATAGCCTTTTCTATTAATTAAAAAAAATTATGTTAATTATTTTTTTAATTTAATACATTTTATTGAAAAGCAAATGCTATGCAATAGCTTTGCCGCGGCAGTTCTCGAGTGTCACATTTCTTTTTTTTATTGGCGTATCAGAAACGCTCCAAAAGAAAAGGCTATAGCCTTTTCTATTAATTAAAAAAAATTATGTTAATTATTTTTTTAATTTAATACATTTTATTGAAAAGCAAATGCTATGCAATAGCTTTGCCGCGGCAGTTCTCGAGTATCACATTTCTTTTTTTATTGGCGTATCAGAAACGCTCCAAAAGAAAAGGCTATAATAGCCTTTTCTATTAATTAAAAAAAATTATGTTAATTATTTTTTTAATTTAATACATTTTATTGAAAAGCAAATGCTATGCAATAACTTTGCCGCGGCAGTTCTCGAGTGCCACATTTCTTTTTTTATTGGCGTATCAGAAACGCTCCAAAAGAAAAGGCTATAGCCTTTTCTATTAATTAAAAAAAATTATGTTAATTATTTTTTTAATTTAATACATTTTATTGAAAAGCAAATGCTATGCAATAGCTTTGCCGCGGCAGTTCTCGAGTATCACATTTCTTTTTTTATTGGCGTATCAGAAACGCTCCAAAAGAAAAGGCTATAGCCTTTTCTATTAATTAAAAAAAATTATGTTAATTATTTTTTTAATTTAATACATTTTATTGAAAACCAAATGCTATGCAATAGCTTTGCCGCGGCAGTTCTCGAGTGCCACATTTCTTTTTTTATTGGCGTATCAGAAACGCTCCAAAAGAAAAGGCTTATAGCCTTTTCTATTAATTAAAAAAAATTATGTTAATTGTTTTTTTAATTTAATACATTTTATTGAAAACCAAATGCTATGCAATAGCTTTGCCGCGGCAGTTCTCGAGTATCACATTTCTTTTTTTATTGGCGTATCAGAAACGCTCCAAAAGAAAAGGCTATAATAGCCTTTTCTATTAATTAAAAAAAATTATGTTAATTATTTTTTTAATTTAATACATTTTATTGAAAAGCAAATGCTATGCAATAACTTTGCCGCGGCAGTTCTCGAGTGCCACATTTCTTTTTTTATTGGCGTATCAGAAACGCTCCAAAAGAAAAGGCTATAGCCTTTTCTATTAATTAAAAAAAATTATGTTAATTATTTTTTTAATTTAATACATTTTATTGAAAAGCAAATGCTATGCAATAGCTTTGCCGCGGCAGTTCTCGAGTGCCACATTTCTTTTTTTTTATATAGAAAAGGCTATAGCCTTTTCTATTAATTAAAAAAAATTATGCCACATTTCTTTTTTTTTATATAGAAAAGGCTATAGCCTTTTCTATTAATTAAAAAAAATTATGTTAATTATTTTTTTAATTTAATACATTTTATTGAAAAGCAAATGCTATGCAATAGCTTTGCCGCGGCAGTTCTCGAGTGCCACATTTCTTTTTTTTTATATAGAAAAGGCTATAGCCTTTTCTATTAATTAAAAAAAATTATGTTAATTATTTTTTTAATTTAATACATTTTATTGAAAAGCAAATGCTATGCAATAGCTTTGCCGCGGCAGTTCTCGAGTGCCACATTTCTTTTTTTTTTTATATAGAAAAGGCTATAGCCTTTTCTATTAATTAAAAAAAATTATGTTAATTATTTTTTTAATTTAATACATTTTATTGAAAAGCAAATGCTATGCAATAGCTTTGCCGCGGCAGTTCTCGAGTGCCACATTTCTTTTTTTTATATAGAAAAGGCTATAGCCTTTTCTATTAATTAAAAAAAATTATGTTAATTATTTTTTTAATTTAATACATTTTATTGAAAAGCAAATGCTATGCAATAGCTTTGCCGCGGCAGTTCTCGAGTGCCACATTTCTTTTTTTTATATAGAAAAGGCTATATATAGCCTTTTCTATTAATTAAAAAAAATTATGTTAATTATTTTTTTAATTTAATACATTTTATTGAAAAGCAAATGCTATGCAATAGCTTTGCCGCGGCAGTTCTCGAGTGCCACATTTTTTTTTTTTTTATATAGAAAAGGCTATAGCCTATTAATTAAAAAAAATTATGTTAATTATTTTTTTAATTTAATACATTTTATTGAAAAGCAAATGCTATGCAATAGCTTTGCCGCGGCAGTTCTCAAATGCCACATTTCTTTTTTTTTATATAGAAAAGGCTATAGCCTTTTCTATTAATTAAAAAAAATTATGTTAATTATTTTTTTAATTTAATACATTTTATTGAAAAGCAAATGCTATGCAATAGCTTTGCCGCGGCAGTTCTCGAGTGCCACATTTCTTTTTTTTTTATATAGAAAAGGCTATTATAGCCTTTTCTATTAATTAAAAAAAATTATGTTAATTATTTTTTTAATTTAATACATTTTATTGAAAAGCAAATGCTATGCAATAGCTTTGCCGCGGCAGTTCTCGAGTGCCACATTTCTTTTTTTTTATATAGAAAAGGCTATAGCCTTTTCTATTAATTAAAAAAATTATGTTAATTATTTTTTTAATTTAATACATTTTATTGAAAAGCAAATGCTATGCAATAGCTTTGCCGCGGCAGTTCTCGAGTGCCACGTTTCTTTTTTTATTGGCGTATCAGAAACGCTCCAAAAGAAAAGGCTATAGCCTTTTCTATTACTTAAAAAAAATTATGTTAATTATTTTTTTAATTTAATACATTTTATTGAAAAGCAAATGCTATGCAATAGCTTTGCCGCGGCAGTTCTCGAGTGCCACATTTCTTTTTTTATTGGCGTATCAGAAACGCTCCAAAAGAAAAGGCTATAGCCTTTTCTATTACTTAAAAAAAATTATGTTAATTATTTTTTTAATTTAATACATTTTATTGAAAAGCAAATGCTATGCAATAGCTTTGCCGCGGCAGTTCTCGAGTGCCACATTTCTTTTTTTATTGGCGTATCAGAAACGCTCCAAAAGAAAAGGCTATAGCCTTTTCTATTAATTAAAAAAAATTATGTTAATTATTTTTTTAATTTAATACATTTTATTGAAAAGCAAATGCTATGCAATAGCTTTGCCGCGGCAGTTCTCGAGTGCCACATTTCTTTTTTTTATATAGAAAAGGCTAAAGCCTTTTCTATTAATTAAAAAAAATTATGTTAATTATTTTTTTAATTTAATACATTTTATTGAAAAGCAAATGCTATGCAATAGCTTTGCCGCGGTAGTTCTCGAGTGCCACATTTCTTTTTTTTTATATAGAAAAGGCTATAGCCTTTTCTATTAATTAAAAAAAATTATGTTAATTATTTTTTTAATTTAATACATTTTATTGAAAAGCAAATGCTATGCAATAGCTTTGCCGCGGCAGTTCTCGAGTGCCACATTTCTTTTTTTTTATATAGAAAAGGCTATAGCCTTTTCTATTAATTAAAAAAAATTATGTTAATTATTTTTTTAATTTAATACATTTTATTGAAAAGCAAATGCTATGCAATAGCTTTGCCGCGGCAGTTTTCGAGTGCCACATTTCTTTTTTTTTAAATAGAAAAGGCTATAGCCTTTTCTATTAATTAAAAAAAATTATGTTAATTATTTTTTTAATTTAATACATTTTATTGAAAAGCAAATGCTATGCAATAGCTTTGCCGCGGCAGTTCTCGAGTGCCACATTTCTTTTTTTTTTATATAGAAAAGGCTATAGCCTTTTCTATTAATTAAAAAAAATTATGTTAATTATTTTTTTAATTTAATACATTTTATTGAAAAGCAAATGCTATGCAATAGCTTTGCCGCGGCAGTTCTCGAGTGCCACATTTCTTTTTTTTTTATATAGAAAAGGCTATAGCCTTTTCTGTTAATTAAAAAAAATTATGTTAATTATTTTTTTAATTTAATACATTTTATTGAAAAGCAAATGCTATGCAATAGCTTTGCCGCGGCAGTTCTCGAGTGCCACATTTCTTTTTTTTTTATATAGAAAAGGCTATAGCCTTATCTATTAATTAAAAAAAATTATGTTAATTATTTTTTTAATTTAATACATTTTATTGAAAAGCAAATGCTATGCAATAGCTTTGCCGCGGCAGTTCTCGAGTGCCACATTTCTTTTTTTTATATAGAAAAGGCTATAGCCTTTTCTATTAATTAAAAAAAATTATGTTAATTATTTTTTTAATTTAATACATTTTATTGAAAAGCAAATGCTATGCAATAGCTTTGCCGCGGCAGTTCTCGAGTGCCACATTTCTTTTTTTTTATATAGAAAAGGCTATAGCCTTTTCTATTAATTAAAAAAAATTATGTTAATTATTTTTTTAATTTAATACATTTTATTGAAAAGCAAATGCTATGCAATAGCTTTGCCGCGGCAGTTCTCGAGTGCCACATTTCTTTTTTTTTATATAGAAAAGGCTATAGCCTTTTCTATTAATTAAAAAAAATTATGTTAATTATTTTTTTAATTTAATACATTTTATTGAAAAGCAAATGCTATGCAATAGCTTTGCCGCGGCAGTTCTCGAGTGCCACATTTCTTTTTTTTTTATATAGAAAAGGCTATAGCCTTATCTATTAATTAAAAAAAATTATGTTAATTATTTTTTTAATTTAATACATTTTATTGAAAAGCAAATGCTATGCAATAGCTTTGCCGCGGCAGTTCTCGAGTGCCACATTTCTTTTTTTTATATAGAAAAGGCTATAGCCTTTTCTATTAATTAAAAAAAATTATGTTAATTATTTTTTTAATTTAATACATTTTATTGAAAAGCAAATGCTATGCAATAGTTTTGCCGCGGCAGTTCTCGAGTGCCACATTTCTTTTTTTTTATATAGAAAAGGCTATAGCCTTTTCTATTAATTAAAAAAAATTATGTTAATTATTTTTTTAATTTAATACATTTTATTGAAAAGCAAATGCTATGCAATAGCTTTGCCGCGGTAGTTCTCGAGTGCCACATTTCTTTTTTTTTATATAGAAAAGGCTATAGCCTTTTCTATTAATTAAAAAAAATTATGTTAATTATTTTTTTAATTTAATACATTTTATTGAAAAGCAAATGCTATGCAATAGCTTTGCCGCGGCAGTTCTCGAGTGCCACATTTCTTTTTTTTTATATAGAAAAGGCTATAGCCTTTTCTATTAATTAAAAAAAATTATGTTAATTATTTTTTTAATTTAATACATTTTATTGAAAAGCAAATGCTATGCAATAGCTTTGCCGCGGCAGTTCTCGAGTGCCACATTTCTTTTTTTTTATATAGAAAAGGCTATAGCCTTTTCTATTAATTAAAAAAAATTATGTTAATTATTTTTTTAATTTAATACATTTTATTGAAAAGCAAATGCTATGCAATAGCTTTGCCGCGGCAGTTCTCGAGTGCCACATTTCTTTTTTTTTTATATAGAAAAGGCTATAGCCTTATCTATTAATTAAAAAAAATTATGTTAATTATTTTTTTAATTTAATACATTTTATTGAAAAGCAAATGCTATGCAATAGCTTTGCCGCGGCAGTTCTCGAGTGCCACATTTCTTTTTTTTTATATAGAAAAGGCTATAGCCTTTTCTATTAATTAAAAAAAATTATGTTAATTATTTTTTTAATTTAATACATTTTATTGAAAAGCAAATGCTATGCAATAGCTTTGCCGCGGCAGTTCTCGAGTGCCACATTTCTTTTTTTATTGGCGTATCAGAAACGCTCCAAAAGAAAAGGCTATATATAGCCTTTTCTATTAATTAAAAAAAATTATGTTATTTATTTTTTTAATTTAATACATTTTATTGAAAAGCAAATGCTATGCAATAGCTTTGCCGCGGCAGTTCTCGAGTGCCACATTTCTTTTTTTATTGGCGTATCAGAAACGCTCCAAAAGAAAAGGCTATAGCCTTAATAGCCTTTTCTATTAATTAAAAAAATTATGTTAATTATTTTTTTAATTTAATACATTTTATTGAAAAGCAAATGCTATGCAATAGCTTTGCCGCGGCAGTTCTCGAGTGCCACATTTCTTTTTTTTATATAGAAAAGGCTATAAGCCTTTTCTATTAATTAAAAAAAATTATGTTAATTATTTTTTTTAATTTAATACATTTTATTGAAAAGCAAATGCTATGCAATAGCTTTGCCGCGGCAGTTCTCGAGTGCCACATTTCTTTTTTTATTGGCGTATCAGAAACGCTCCAAAAGAAAAGGCTATAGCCTTTTCTATTAATTAAAAAAAATTATGTTAATTATTTTTTTAATTTAATACATTTTATTGAAAAGCAAATGCTATGCAATAGCTTTGCCGCGGCAGTTCTCGAGTGCCACATTTCTTTTTTTATTGGCGTATCAGAAACGCTCCAAAAGAAAAGGCTATAGCCTTTTCTATTAATTAAAAAAAATTATGTTAATTATTTTTTTAATTTAATACATTTTATTGAAAAGCAAATGCTATGCAATAGCTTTGCCGCGGCAGTTCTCGAGTGCCACATTTCTTTTTTTTTATATAGAAAAGGCTATAAGCCTTTTCTATTAATTAAAAAAAATTATGTTAATTATTTTTTTAATTTAATACATTTTATTGAAAAGCAAATGCTATGCAATAGCTTTGCCGCGGCAGTTCTCGAGTGCCACATTTCTTTTTTTATATAGAAAAGGCTATAGCCTTTTCTATTAATTAAAAAAAATTATGTTAATTATTTTTTTAATTTAATACATTTTATTGAAAAGCAAATGCTATGCAATAGCTTTGCCGCGGCAGTTCTCGAGTGCCACATTTCTTTTTTTTTATATAGAAAAGGCTATAGCCTTATCTATTAATTAAAAAAAATTATGTTAATTATTTTTTTAATTTAATACATTTTATTGAAAAGCAAATGCTATGCAATAGCTTTGCCGCGGCAGTTCTCGAGTGCCACATTTCTTTTTTTTTTATATAGAAAAGGCTATAGCCTTATCTATTAATTAAAAAAAATTATGTTAATTATTTTTTTAATTTAATACATTTTATTGAAAAGCAAATGCTATGCAATAGCTTTGCCGCGGTAGTTCTCGAGTGCCACATTTCTTTTTTTTTATATAGAAAAGGCTATAGCCTTTTCTATTAATTAAAAAAAATTATGTTAATTATTTTTTTAATTTAATACATTTTATTGAAAAGCAAATGCTATGCAATAGCTTTGCCGCGGCAGTTCTCGAGTGCCACATTTCTTTTTTTATTGGCGTATCAGAAACGCTCCAAAAGAAAAGGCTATAGCCTTTTCTATTAATTAAAAAAAATTATGTTAATTATTTTTTTAATTTAATACATTTTATTGAAAAGCAAATGCTATGCAATAGCTTTGCCGCGGCAGTTCTCGAGTGCCACATTTCTTTTTTTATTGGCGTATCAGAAACGCTCCAAAAGAAAAGGCTATAGCCTTAATAGCCTTTTCTATTAATTAAAAAAAATTATGTTAATTATTTTTTTAATTTAATACATTTTATTGAAAAGCAAATGCTATGCAATAGCTTTGCCGCGGCAGTTCTCGAGTGCCACATTTCTTTTTTTTTATATAGAAAAGGCTATAAGCCTTTTCTATTAATTAAAAAAAATTATGTTAATTATTTTTTTAATTTAATACATTTTATTGAAAAGCAAATGCTATGCAATAGCTTTGCCGCGGCAGTTCTCGAGTGCCACATTTCTTTTTTTATTGGCGTATCAGAAACGCTCCAAAAGAAAAGGCTATAGCCTTTTCTATTAATTAAAAAAAATTATGTTAATTATTTTTTTAATTTAATACATTTTATTGAAAAGCAAATGCTATGCAATAGCTTTGCCGCGGCAGTTCTCGAGTGCCACATTTCTTTTTTTATTGGCGTATCAGAAACGCTCCAAAAGAAAAGGCTATAGCCTTAATAGCCTTTTCTATTAATTAAAAAAAATTATGTTAATTATTTTTTTAATTTAATACATTTTATTGAAAAGCAAATGCTATGCAATAGCTTTGCCGCGGCAGTTCTCGAGTGCCACATTTCTTTTTTTTTATATAGAAAAGGCTATAAGCCTTTTCTATTAATTAAAAAAAATTATGTTAATTATTTTTTTAATTTAATACATTTTATTGAAAAGCAAATGCTATGCAATAGCTTTGCCGCGGCAGTTCTCGAGTGCCACATTTCTTTTTTTTTATATAGAAAAGGCTATAGCCTTTTCTATTAATTAAAAAAAATTATGTTAATTATTTTTTTAATTTAATACATTTTATTGAAAAGCAAATGCTATGCAATAGCTTTGCCGCGGCAGTTCTCGAGTGCCACATTTCTTTTTTTTTTATATAGAAAAGGCTATAGCCTTTTCTATTAATTAAAAAAAATTATGTTAATTATTTTTTTAATTTAATACATTTTATTGAAAAGCAAATGCTATGCAATAGCTTTGCCGCGGCAGTTCTCGAGTGCCACATTTCTTTTTTTTTATATAGAAAAGGCTATAAGCCTTTTCTATTAATTAAAAAAAATTACGTTAATTATTTTTTTAATTTAATACATTTTATTGAAAAGCAAATGCTATGCAATAGCTTTGCCGCGGCAGTTCTCGAGTGCCACATTTCTTTTTTTATATAGAAAAGGCTATAGCCTTTTCTATTAATTAAAAAAAATTATGTTAATTATTTTTTTAATTTAATACATTTTATTGAAAAGCAAATGCTATGCAATAGCTTTGCCGCGGCAGTTCTCGAGTGCCACATTTCTTTTTTTTATATAGAAAAGGCTATAGCCTTATCTATTAATTAAAAAAAATTATGTTAATTATTTTTTTAATTTAATACATTTTATTGAAAAGCAAATGCTATGCAATAGCTTTGCCGCGGCAGTTCTCGAGTGCCACATTTCTTTTTTTATATAGAAAAGGCTATAGCCTTTTCTATTAATTAAAAAAAATTATGTTAATTATTTTTTTAATTTAATACATTTTATTGAAAAGCAAATGCTATGCAATAGCTTTGCCGCGGCAGTTCTCGAGTGCCACATTTCTTTTTTTTTATATAGAAAAGGCTATAGCCTTATCTATTAATTAAAAAAAATTATGTTAATTATTTTTTTAATTTAATACATTTTATTGAAAAGCAAATGCTATGCAATAGCTTTGCCGCGGCAGTTCTCGAGTGCCACATTTCTTTTTTTTTTATATAGAAAAGGCTATAGCCTTATCTATTAATTAAAAAAAATTATGTTAATTATTTTTTTAATTTAATACATTTTATTGAAAAGCAAATGCTATGCAATAGCTTTGCCGCGGTAGTTCTCGAGTGCCACATTTCTTTTTTTTTATATAGAAAAGGCTATAGCCTTTTCTATTAATTAAAAAAAATTATGTTAATTATTTTTTTAATTTAATACATTTTATTGAAAAGCAAATGCTATGCAATAGCTTTGCCGCGGCAGTTCTCGAGTGCCACATTTCTTTTTTTATTGGCGTATCAGAAACGCTCCAAAAGAAAAGGCTATAGCCTTTTCTATTAATTAAAAAAAATTATGTTAATTATTTTTTTAATTTAATACATTTTATTGAAAAGCAAATGCTATGCAATAGCTTTGCCGCGGCAGTTCTCGAGTGCCACATTTCTTTTTTTATTGGCGTATCAGAAACGCTCCAAAAGAAAAGGCTATAGCCTTAATAGCCTTTTCTATTAATTAAAAAAAATTATGTTAATTATTTTTTTAATTTAATACATTTTATTGAAAAGCAAATGCTATGCAATAGCTTTGCCGCGGCAGTTCTCGAGTGCCACATTTCTTTTTTTTTATATAGAAAAGGCTATAAGCCTTTTCTATTAATTAAAAAAAATTATGTTAATTATTTTTTTAATTTAATACATTTTATTGAAAAGCAAATGCTATGCAATAGCTTTGCCGCGGCAGTTCTCGAGTGCCACATTTCTTTTTTTTTATATAGAAAAGGCTATAGCCTTTTCTATTAATTAAAAAAAATTATGTTAATTATTTTTTTAATTTAATACATTTTATTGAAAAGCAAATGCTATGCAATAGCTTTGCCGCGGCAGTTCTCGAGTGCCACATTTCTTTTTTTATTGGCGTATCAGAAACGCTCCAAAAGAAAAGGCTATAGCCTTTTCTATTAATTAAAAAAAATTATGTTAATTATTTTTTTAATTTAATACATTTTATTGAAAAGCAAATGCTATGCAATAGCGTATCAGAAACGCTCCAAAAGAAAAGGCTATAGCCTTTTCTATTAATTAAAAAAAATTATGTTAATTATTTTTTTAATTTAATACATTTTATTGAAAAGCAAATGCTATGCAATAGCTTTGCCGCGGCAGTTCTCGAGTGCCACATTTCTTTTTTTATATAGAAAAGGCTATAGCCTTTTCTATTAATTAAAAAAAATTATGTTAATTATTTTTTTAATTTAATACATTTTATTGAAAAGCAAATGCTATGCAATAGCTTTGCCGCGGCAGTTCTCGAGTGCCACATTTCTTTTTTTTATATAGAAAAGGCTATAGCCTTATCTATTAATTAAAAAAAATTATGTTAATTATTTTTTTAATTTAATACATTTTATTGAAAAGCAAATGCTATGCAATAGCTTTGCCGCGGCAGTTCTCGAGTGCCACATTTCTTTTTTTTTATATAGAAAAGGCTATAGCCTTATCTATTAATTAAAAAAAATTATGTTAATTATTTTTTTAATTTAATACATTTTATTGAAAAGCAAATGCTATGCAATAGCTTTGCCGCGGCAGTTCTCGAGTGCCACATTTCTTTTTTTTTATATAGAAAAGGCTATAGCCTTTTCTATTAATTAAAAAAAATTATGTTAATTATTTTTTTAATTTAATACATTTTATTGAAAAGCAAATGCTATGCAATAGCTTTGCCGCGGCAGTTCTCGAGTGCCACATTTCTTTTTTTATTGGCGTATCAGAAACGCTCCAAAAGAAAAGGCTATAGCCTTAATAGCCTTTTCTATTAATTAAAAAAAATTATGTTAATTATTTTTTTAATTTAATACATTTTATTGAAAAGCAAATGCTATGCAATAGCTTTGCCGCGGCAGTTCTCGAGTGCCACATTTCTTTTTTTATTGGCGTATCAGAAACGCTCCAAAAGAAAAGGCTATAGCCTTAATAGCCTTTTCTATTAATTAAAAAAAATTATGTTAATTATTTTTTTAATTTAATACATTTTATTGAAAAGCAAATGCTATGCAATAGCTTTGCCGCGGCAGTTCTCGAGTGCCACATTTCTTTTTTTTTATATAGAAAAGGCTATAAGCCTTTTCTATTAATTAAAAAAAATTATGTTAATTATTTTTTTAATTTAATACATTTTATTGAAAAGCAAATGCTATGCAATAGCTTTGCCGCGGCAGTTCTCGAGTGCCACATTTCTTTTTTTATTGGCGTATCAGAAACGCTCCAAAAGAAAAGGCTATAGCCTTAATAGCCTTTTCTATTAATTAAAAAAAATTATGTTAATTATTTTTTAATTTAATACATTTTATTGAAAAGCAAATGCTATGCAATAGCTTTGCCGCGGCAGTTCTCGAGTGCCACATTTCTTTTTTTATTGGCGTATCAGAAACGCTCCAAAAGAAAAGGCTATAGCCTTAATAGCCTTTTCTATTAATTAAAAAAAATTATGTTAATTATTTTTTTAATTTAATACATTTTATTGAAAAGCAAATGCTATGCAATAGCTTTGCCGCGGCAGTTCTCGAGTGCCACATTTCTTTTTTTTTATATAGAAAAGGCTATAAGCCTTTTCTATTAATTAAAAAAAATTATGTTAATTATTTTTTTAATTTAATACATTTTATTGAAAAGCAAATGCTATGCAATAGCTTTGCCGCGGCAGTTCTCGAGTGCCACATTTCTTTTTTATT